>PVKS010000150.1:0-156472 GCA_004027875.1 Aplodontia rufa
CAGGAGGGGGATGAGAGGACTGCGTCTGAGGGAGGTGCTCCCTGCCACTCAGGGAGAAGACACAGCCCTGCTCTCAGGGAACCCTATTTTAAGATGCACCGTTGGCCCACGGCTGTATCCTGTCAGCACTTGAGGAGGTCTATTTTTTTTTTTTTTAAGAGAGAGGGACAGTGAGAGAGACAGAGAAAGAGAGAAACAATTTTATTAAGTTTTTCACATGGCTTTAGTTGCTCCAACACTTAGTTATGTACGTGGTACTGGGGTTTGAACCTGGGTCCTTGTGCTTGCCAGGCAAGCTCCGAAACTGCTGAGCCACCGCTCCAGCCCCAAGGAGGTCTTTTTATTTCAATTTTTTTGCGGGGAGCAGGCACTGGGATTGAATCCAGGAGCACTTACCACTGAGCTACATTCCCAGCCCTTTTTGTTTTGAGAAAGGGTTTTGCTAAGTCGCTAAGTTGCTAAGTTGCTGAGTCTGGCCTCAAGCTTGTGATCCTCCTGCCTCAGTCTTCCAAGTCCCTGGAATTACAGATGTGCCCCACTGCACCCCACTGAGGTCTAATAATTGTGTATTCCCATGTGGTTGTCAGAAACAACACAAAGAAAGTCTGTACCGTCCATCTAGTTTCCCCCACTGACAATATTTTGCAGAACAGTAGTGCAATATCCCAATCAGGGAGTTGACACGGGTGTGAAGAAGACTGGCGCAGGTTTCATTAGTTGCACATGCACTTTGTGTGTGTGCTGTGAGATTTTGTCACCCTTTAAGGTCTGTGTAGCCACCACAGTCCAGATGCAGAGCAGTTGCATCAGAAGGGGATCTCATGCTAGATGTTTATAGTCACAGCTACCTTCCTCCTTCCTCTCCCCAACCTCTGGCATCTGCTAATTTGTTCAGGGGCTATGTTTTTAAGCTCCAGGTGTTCTGGCAACTTCCATCATCTCTCTTGTTAGAATGGCACCAAAACTGTTCCAGGCACAGAGTTGCTCCCTAGACTCAAATAGATGCCCAAGGAGTTGTGTATAAATGAGGGCACCTGCTTCCGAAATGGCCACCGTATTGGCCTGATGTCCTGATGTCATGGAGCAGAGGGAGGGGCATCTTGGCTTTCTCCATCTGGGTTAGCATGGGCCCTTCCTCAGCCTTCTTCAGCCCTGGACCAGGTCAGCTTGAAAGCTGCTTCTCTCTATGCAGGAAGGACTTGTGTGCTGCCATGAACCATCCCTGTGAAACCCTGGGCCTGGCTCATGTGTCAGGCATGTGTCAGCCGCACCGCAGCTGCAGCATCAATGAGGACACTGGCCTCCCTCTGGCCTTCACCGTGGCCCACGAGCTTGGGCACAGGTACCACAACTGTCCTCATTGCCACACTACAAACCCAGCTTCACTTTCCCGCCTTGGGTCACTAGCCAGCTAGCCTCATGGATCTCAAAATCCCAGGGAGTGGAAACTAACTGGATGGGAGCCCTGGCAGAGTCTGGGACTGATCTGAGGCTAGTCTTATTTGAAGGGGGTTTGGATGGGCCGGAAAGTCATCACACATCTTTGGCTGTCCCTCCCTGTTGCCCTTAGTGCTCCTGGTCCCCACTCTGTCTCCATTCCTGCTTTCTCTGTGACCCTGGGCAAGTCCCCTGTTCTCTCTGAGCATCCCATCGATTGGAGGGGTGGGATCCAGACTCCCTCTATCTGACGCCTCTGCCAGGGCTCTCATGTCTCTGCATGGCCCAGGCCGGTGCCCCGGCTGTTTTGCTGGTGAATGCAGGCCTCTGGGAGAGGGGTGGCCTTAGATTGTCTGGCACACCAACAAAGGCAAGTTCCCTGAGAGTTGGGTTGGGGTCATCCATTCAGATGTTCTGAGTGACAGCTATGCCTGCAGGGCCTTGAAACCATCTATGGTTGAAAGAAGCCTCTGCCTGTATTCTGGCCAGTTCCTTAGTCTCTCAGAGCCCCTCTGAGGGTAACAGTGAGGGCTGGGTAAGACAGTGATCTGAAAGTGCCTAGCATAGTGTGCCTAGCACATAGTACGTGCTCAGGAAGTAGAATATTTCTTGTGTCCTTCCCAGGGCCGATCTCTTGAGACCTTTCTGTAATCTAGACAGATCCCAAATGCGTGGTCTTGGGACTGGACTGTTCTTGTTGCAGGGACATTGTCGGCCAGCTCTGGGGGCAGGAGCAGAGCCATTCTAAGTCCCCTGCCCTCATTTTAGGCCTAGGCTAGTTTACCTAGAGGAGGACCACATGGGATACTAGCTGTCGTACCCATATTTTACATTAAGGAAACTGAAGCACAGGAGGGTATGTGACTATCCCAAGCCACACAGCCAATCAGTGGCAGAGCCACCCTTGGGAACTAGGAATGTGCACCTTGCAGGCTGCTGGGGAAAGGGTGGCCTGGTGGCCTCCTATCCCTGGGCTCACCCGCCCCTGGGGCCTGTGCTCTCACACAGTTTTGGCATTCAGCATGATGGAAGCGGCAATGACTGCGAGCCTGTGGGGAAACGGCCTTTCATCATGTCTTCACAGCTCCTGTACGACGCTGTTCCACTTACCTGGTCCCACTGCAGCCGCCAGTACATCACCAGGTTCCTTGAGTAAGTCCCTCCCCAGCCAGGGCACCTGTTCATGAGCTCATGTCCGGTGCAGGGGTGCGGGCAGTGAGAACACAGTGCCAGGGTAGAGGCTCAGGGAGAGGGCACCTGAGGGATGTGGCCAGGGGTCTTGAAGGTCCTGCTGGAAGGGACATCCACAATGCATCCTGGAGGATGAGCAGGAGCTCACAAATACATACTGGAAGGAGAATGGTGCCCCTGGAAGAGGAAGGCCAGCAAAGACTGCAGACATGGAGAGGCCCAGTGACTCTCAGAGAACTGCAAGATAGTGAGTGAGGCTAGCAAGGCTAGGCTGGAGGGAAAGCGAGGCTGGAGGATGTGCAGGGCTGGCCACACGGTCAGTGAGAAGCAGGAAAAGTACCATTAAAGTGAATATAAAGCTTTTCCCTATCTTTCATGGTCTCTTAATTTGTAAAGATATTTTGTATTTCCTATTTCATGTTATTCTAAATAAGAAAAAAATTTAATTTAAATTGTTTAGCTTAAATTTTACCTTTCATCTTCACTTCATACGGTGCAATCATGCAGTACTGGGGACTGAACCCAGGGTCTGGAACATGCTAGGCAAGTGCTCTCCCACTGGGCTACATCCCTAGTCCCTACTGCCAGGCTTTTTTTTTTTTTTTCTTTTTAAGAGAAAGAGGGACAGTGAGAGGGACAGAAATAGAGAATCAATTTTACTTAGTTTTTTTTCATCGTGGCTTTTGTTGCTCTGATACTTCATTGTGTATGTGGTGCTGGGGTTCAAATCTGGGTCCTTACGCATGCCTGGCAAGCGACATAACTGCTGAGCCACTACCCCAGTCCCCTACTACCAGTTTAAATGCAAATATAAAAACATTTAATGTGCAGAATCGCACAATTCATCTCTCAGAACGCATTTTACTGGAACAGCGGAAATGCAGCACAAACTAATTCAGTTATTTTCAGAGTTATTTTCCTCCTTGATCAACCTTCTACCTTTAGTTTACTGATGAGTAAGGAAAGACCAAAAGGAAAAGGAACTCTGGTCTTTTCCTGTCCAGTATCAGTAGTCGATAGTGTAACAATCGGCTAAGGTGCTTAACCCAAGGAAGAAAGGATGACCAGGCTCCTTGTCGTTCCTGTTTTTTTAAAGATAGTCGTTGCTTTCCTTCTGCATTGGAAGCAAGTTCTGGTTCAAGTGGAAAGGTGTGGCCTGGGGCTGTTGATGCTCCTCTCTTTCTCAGTCCTAGACGTGACAACTCATCTCGGTGTCCTTGCTTTGCAGCTCCCGGGCTTACTGGGTTTCTGTGCTCATGGGGCAAAGCAAATGCTCAGTGCAAATAGGGTGGTGAGGAATGGTGGACACAGATACTGTGCATGTCTCCTCTGCTATTGCACATGCTCCTGGGCCCCATCAGACCTTGCTTACAAAGCTCAAGTTCAGAGATGTTGAGAATTCAAGATGGCAAGAGTAGAGCCTCAAGTCACCTGCCCCCCCTCTCCATCCACCACTGTTTTTCTCTAAACAACCATTTTCAACATTGTCTCTTCTGGCTTTTTCCTATGTTTACTTCCATTTTTCCAAAAAGCATTTCTAGACTGCTATTTCTCAAGTTTTTCATTTAAATATTATCTGGACATTTGGAATTTGGTTCCCTCATATCATTTCCTGTACCCACATTTGCTCCCCCCCACCTATCCCAATATAATGATAACACATTTTGATTAAGTCCATGTTAAGTACCTTCATTATTATGACTATGTAACTCTTTTTTGCTGTACAAAGTGATATAACAAGATCACGTTTCTTCTTTCTTTCTTTCTTTCTTTTAAGAGAGAGGGATAGGCTGGAGTGGTGGCCCAGCGGTTTGGAGTGCTTGCCTGGCAAGTGTGAGGACCCAGCTTCAAACCCGAGCACCACGTATACAACTAGGTGTTAGAGAAACAAAAGCCAGATGAAAAAATAAATAAAATTGATTATTTAAGAAAAGGGGGGGGAGAGATCAATCTTATTTCATTTTTCATGTGGCTTTTGTTGCTTACACATGACATTTCTTCCTTTTTTTTTTTTAAGAGGGAGAGGGAGAGAGAATCAGTTTTTAGCTTTTCATGTGGCTTTCATTGCTCTGACATTTCGTTGTGTACATGGTGCTGGGAATTCGAACCCATATTCTCCTGCATGCCAGGCAAATGTATAACCGCTGAGCCACCGCTCCAGCACCCTGATATTTATTTTTAAGGAAAGTCTTTTTGGTTTTGTTTTATGCCTGACTTTCTTTGCCTTCCACGTTCTTTAACAGTTCTATAAAATGCCTGAGTGCAGTTTTCCAGGTTATCTCTACTGGATAATATAATGGTTCCCCTGTTGCTTAGACCTGCTGCCCCAATTTCCCTCCATCTTCCAGTCTAGACTGGTTGTTTTCTGGGCCTGACCTGAAATTGCCATGTAAGGGCTTCCTGTTTCCTGGATTCCATGTTACTTTTAGGGGTGATACTGTTTTGTTTTTATATTTGTTTTGGTGAAGCACATCCTCAGATAGCTTTCTGAAAGGGTGTACAGAGGTAAATGGTTTGGGCATTTATTCTTCCCTCCCATCTGCTTGATAGTTTGGTTTGACATCAGCTTCTAGGTTAGAAGTCACTGTCCCTCAGAATGTGGAAAGCATTTTCCCACTGTCTTCTAGTTTTCAACGCTATTGTTGGGAGCATTCTGATTCCCAAGCTTTTGAATGTGAACTTTCACAAGGTCTGGAAGATTTTAGGATTCTCTGTGTCTCTTTCTCTTTTTTGGTGATGTTAAATTTCACAGCTATGTGCCCTGGTTTATTTTTATTTTTTGGGCACTCATTGAACCCTTTTAATCTAGAAGCTCATGTCCTTTCATTCTTGAAAATGTTCTTGTAATATTTACTTGGTTTTATTCTCTCTTTTAGTTTTTCTTTCTGGCACCCTTCATATTCAGCTCTTCTTTCTTATTTTCTAATTTTTAAACTTTCCCCCTACATCTTTCTATTTTCTGGGAGGCATTGATTTATCCTTCTATTAAAATGCTTACAATCCTTCTGTCAATTTTTAAAATATTTTTTGTTGTACTTTTCATTTCCTGAACTTCCTTATTTACTAAATATTCCTTTTATTATCTTGTTCTCATTTCACAAGTATTATGTCTTCTCTTATCTTTCTGAGGTTGTTTCAGTAACATGGATTTTATTTTTTCTTTTTATTCTTCCTGAAATATTTTTCTTTTCTTTGGGTTTTTTTTTAATCTTTCATGTTAAAGATTTTTCTGTAAACATGCTGGCTGTGTTTCATACATGGAAGGAGACAGAGATGCCAGATGGGAGGTCTGCAGACTGGACCAGGTCTCTACCCTGTCACTCACGAAGAACTGACTGGGTTGGAACTCTCTTTGGGAGAGCCTCACATGTCAGTATCTAAGGATCTTGTATTTTCTGAGTGATTTAGTGTCTCCAGAGAGAAATCTTCTTGGAAGAGTGTTAAGTCTGGCTGCAGCATTCTAGCATCCAAACAGTCAAGGGACTTGTGGGGTGTCTCACCCTTCATTGTGTAGACTGTTACTTGCCCCCATTCCCTGTAGGTCCCTCTGCCTGAGTGATTTAGTGTCTCCAGAGAGAAATCTTCTTGGAAGAGTGTTAAGTCTGGCTGCAGCATTCTAGCATCCAAACAGTCAAGGGACTTGTGGGGTGTCTCACCCTTCATTGTGTAGACTGTTACTTGCCCCCATTCCCTGTAGGTCCCTCTGCCTTGGGCCTCCCTCTGTGTCTTGTGTTCTTGGACCAGATCTTCCTAGTTCACCGTCTTCAGAGAGTGACGCCCTGGGCAAGTTGCTGATAGTCATCTAGTCACACAAGGGTGAGGAGGGAACCAAGGCCTCATTGGTTCTAAAAGACTTTGAACCGTGCTTCTGTCCTCCGGCCCCTGGGGCCCCAAATGCTGACCCTTCCAGATTTGGTTCTCTGTGGTTTCTCCCTGCAGCCACCGGCAGCCACTGTCATTGCTCTACCAAGTTAGCCACTGCTTGACCATCTGCTTTCTGGCTTTTGGTATTTTGTTGACATATTCATTTGCCATCATCACTTGTCCCTTATCCTTTCCTGTCTGGATTTATGCGTTGTTTATTCTTTAAATGTCACTGTGGACCTTGGAAGGGAGCAGAGATTAATCTCTCTGCTCCATGTGCCACATTTCTCCAGAAGCCCATTCACTGTGGGTTTTCAGCAGGTATGTGACCAGGCCCATCAGGAATGTAAGAGCATGGACACTCGCCTCCCATGGAAGAAGGATTACTGGGGTGAGGAGTGGGATTGGAAGGAGAGAAAAATGTAGTCTGATGTTTCAGAACCTGGACTCTGGCCCAGGCTTCCAACTATATTAGCAGACAAGTTACAGTATCTCTTAAGCCTCAAAAAATTGAGATAATGATGGATCTGGGTCATGCATTTGCTATGAAGATTAAATGAGAAAACTCATGAAGTGTTTAGCACAGTGCCTACCATGTGGTCAACAGTCAATACGTGGTAATGACTCTATTTTCCATTATTACCAAGTGATATATTGTATGGACTTGAGCCAGGGAAGTTGCCTGGGGGTGGAGAAGAGGGTGTTTCCTCCCCCAGTGAGGAGCAGAGAATGAGAGAATGGTTGGAAATTGGAATAGTAGACACCTCTGAAATACCCCCAGGACTTGTTCCCAGCTGCCCCACCCAGGGTGACACCCAGCACTCTGGCTCTGGGACAGACAGACAAGCAAGCCTCTGTCTTCATCTGGCTACTGGAGTGTAGGATAGACTTGGCCCCCAGCCTGGGGTGAGGGTGGGAGGATAGCATAAGGCGGCAGGAGCCCCCAGAGCCCTGAGACTGGGAAGAGCAGGACAGAAACAGAAAGACAGAGCTACCTGCCCTCACTGATGAAGTGGTGCTTGAGAAAGAGAGAAGAATGACTCTCCCCGAGGTCAGTTCATACTTTCACCTTTCCATCTGATAGTAAGGCAGCAGGGACACCTGAAGCAAGCCCAGAAAAAGGTGGAAGGAGGGGGGCATCTGCCTATTTCCCAGCTCCCAGCCTGGGAAATCTTTGCTGATGGTGGGACAGCAGAAAGGCCCAACCCAAATGAATGATTCTAAAAGGTGCCAAATGCAAGGGCAGGCAGTGTTTCCGGAGCTTGGGGGAATCCGAGAGGTACATGCAGACCATTCACTATCCCCGCGGGACCAGATGACGACATCCCTCGGAGCCCTGCAAATATCTGTTTACTAGACATAATCCAGACTCACCCTTGCTGTGTGAAGTCCTAGGGGGACATTGGTGAAGGAGACAAACATGGTGCCTATCTGCAGGCCCTCGCCATCTGGGGAGGCAGACAGATGGCAATTTGGGGTGATTGTTGCTGTGGCAGACAGCCCTGCGGTGTAAGTCTGAAGGCCAAGGGGGACTTCAACCTTTCATGGAATCAGGGACAGGTCTCTGAGAGGGAGCCTCAGAGCTGCCCACTAAAAGTCAATGAGGTCAGGTGCAGGGCCGCACGCATGTAATCCCAGCAACTGAGGCTGAGGCTGGAGGATCCAGGTTTGAAGCCAGCCTCAGCAATTTAGTGAGGATCTAAGCAACTTAATGAGACCCTATCTCAAAATAAAAAAAATAAAAAGGTCTGGGGATGTGGCCCAGTGGTAAGTGCCTCAGAGTTCAATCCCTGCTACCCCTCATTCTGGGCTGAGAAGAGCTTTGAGGAACTCTAGGGTCAATAGGTAGTTGCCGCTGTAGCCAATAGCAGCAGCCCGCAGGAGCCTCATACACAGCAAGTCAGCACAGAGGTCGCAGCGTTCTTGAGCCTCTCCTGAACTGAGTGTCGGGGAGGGGACGCTCTGCTCATCGCGCCCTCAAAGCCGGGGTTTCTGCAGGGAGAGAGAGATAGACCCAGTCGTGTTTGGGTCCCTCACTTCTTCCATGACCCACTGTCCACTGGCTTGATGACCAGAACCTGGAGGTAGAAAGGGGAGAGGACACACAGGGGTGTCCTACAGGTGTGGGCAGCTCTTTGCAATCTCAGGTGAGAGAGGCTTCCTCCTGGAAGTCACCTGTTATCTGCTCTGATCCAGTTCAGGGGCTACCAGCTCTGCTGTAATTAGTGTAAGGAGGGGCTTGAGGGGAAGGGTTGATGGTTGCAGGAATCTGGGTGTGAGTGGCAGTGTAAGGAACCCAGCATTGGGCCCTCCAGAGGAGGAAAGGGCCAGCTCCTGGACATCCCTGTAACTTTTCCCAAGTAGACATTGCTATTTATTCTTCCGAAGCTTGGGATCAGCCTCTTGTAGATGAGGACATAAGCCCCAAACAGGGTACAGGTCTAAGGCTACATGGCATCCACAGCTGGGCAGAGAGCAGAACTTGGATTTCTGACTCTCCAGACAGTCCCTGGGCCTGGGTGCTAAAAGTATGGGCATTAGCGGCTTAGGCCCAGATTCTGGAAGTGGGTCCTGTGAGGGACATCTCATGCCCCCCAACTGCTCACACACACAGGGTGGGCTCAATGGGTATGTTGTTACCCTAGCTGCCAGTAGCAGGGCCACATACACAGCAGGTTAGCACTGGGTCCCAGACAGGAAACAGAAGGGCTGGGATGTGACCTGGAACTGTGGGTGTGGGGTTGAGGCACATAGACCCCTCAGGTCCCGAGTAGCTTCCCAGTCAGATGTAAATCACAGGGCCTGGTGAGTTCCCTAGTCCACATCCAATTGTCATGGGCCAAACTGGCCCCACTACCTCCAGCTGATAGTGTGCCCCAGCATGCTGGCCCAGGGGAGCCCTGAACCATGGCAAGCACTTGGGAACACTTTTCTCCCTGCAAGGCCTCAGCTGCCAATTTTTTTTTTTTTTTTTAAGAGAGAGAGACGGGGGCTGGAGTGGTGGCTCAGGAGGTTATGATG
The DNA here is from genome assembly GCA_004027875.1 of Aplodontia rufa. NCBI lineage: Eukaryota > Metazoa > Chordata > Mammalia > Rodentia > Aplodontiidae > Aplodontia > Aplodontia rufa. The sequence goes on from PVKS010000150.1 coordinate 9,514, forward strand.
CTTGCCTGGCATGTGCAAGTGTGCAAATTCAAACCCTAGCACCATGTACACAACTAAGTGTCGGAGCAATGAAAGCCACATGAAAAACTAAGTAAATTTGATTTTCTCTTTCTCTCTCTCACTGTCCCTCTCTCTTAAAAAAAGAGGGGGGGCAGTGAGAGAGAGATAATGAATTTTATTCAGTTTTTCATCTGGTTTTCATTACTCTGACACTTACTCGTGTATGTGGTGCTGGGGTTTGAACCTGGGTCCTCATGCATCCCGGGCAACTGCTGAGGCAGCAGCTGCCATGGTTTTGAAATTATATTTGGGGTGAATTATTTGAGACTGGGTTCATGGTTGAGAGGAGTCTTGTCCTAGGGGCACTACAGTAAGTGGATATAGTATGGGCATTAGCGGCTTAGGCTTTGGATCCGGTGACCCAGGGCAGGTGACAGATGGTTCTGGGCCCTGTATGTGTAAGAAGGGATGATGAATCTGCTGCCCAGGATGTTGTGAGAAGGCAATGAAAGGGTACAAGCCATGCACCCAGGGCCAGACTGGTATGTAGTCATCAGGGCACAGGATATGCCCTACAGCTGCTCATTTGCCCATACCCGTGTTAGAAGGATCCATTTGGGGTCCAAATAGGTGATTCCAAGAGGACCCACGAGGTCCTCAGTCGGAATACAGTCACTGAGGCTTTGTTCTTTGCAGCTCTGGATGGAGTCAGGGACCTGTCACCAGCCAGGGGACTTAGGACTCCACACAGACCACCCACCTCACAGCTGCCTGGCCTGGACCTCTGAAAACTAACTCCAGGCTTTCAGCTTCTAAGCCACTCTTTCAGCCTCACCTCACTCCTGCCTTTGTGGCATTGGCCCTATTTTTCCATCCCGTCCTCTCCCAGCCTCGCCCAGCCTCTCCATATCCTGTAGTATCTGCTTCTTCCCTCTCCTTGCCAGACCCCAGGATCTACCATCTTTGCTTTTAGTCCTGAGACCCCTCCACCTGACCCTGTTGCCCCAGCCAGCTCCCTAAGTTCATCTTGGCTTCCTGGTCTGGCACCACTTGCCCTCAACTTCCCAGACTAGAAAACTGGAAGGTTTCTGCTCCCACTCCCTGCCTGGCCAGGGCTCCCATCCTGCAGGCCCTGCCCCCTCTTTTTTATTTTTAAGAGAAAAAAAGAGAGAGAGAAAGAGAGATCAATTTTTTATTTATTTCTTCATGTGGTCTTTGTTTCTCTGACTCTTACTTGTACATGTGGTGCTGGGATTTGAAGCCGGGTCCCTGCACATGCCAGGCAGGAGCTCCAACTGCTGAGCCACCACTCCAGCCCAGGTCCTGCCTCTTCTGTTGCCACTCTCCAAGACCTTGCTGCCTGGGTCAGCTTCATCACTGGTGGGATGGCACACTTCTCCTAGCCTCTGCTGTCTCCAGGAGACCCTGGGGCCTTCCTCCTGGTCCTTCGGGGCAGCAGCAAGCCTGAGAGGCTGGTCAATGTGCCAGTGTTCTCATGCCTAGGGACCAGCTGAGGCAGCAGATGGCACTGGCCCCGAGGGGAAATCTAGCTGTGCACAAGGGGCACACAGAGTGAGGCGGTGTAGAGGTGGCTGAGCCAGGCCTGGGTGTCCTCCCCAGGGCCCCTGTGCCTCCACATGCTCCCTGTCTGCTGGTGATGTGTCTGGACAGCCACATCTTCTGATCACACCAGCAGCAGTTTGCGACATACACAGTCTGCTCGTGCCTGCCAGTCTCTCCTCTGCTGCCAGGTAATGCTGGCTGGAGGAAGGCAAGGGGAAGTGGGAGAGATAGAGGCAGGGAGGCCAGCCCTGGTGGAGTGGGGAGGTGGGCCGGGCAGCCCCCTGGACTCTCTCCTAGGGTAGAGGGCTGCTTTTGGAACCTGGTTTTCCACAGATGACCTCGGTCTCTTCCCCGGGGTGGGGCTATCAGAGGCCCTCTGTTGTATCAATATGATATGATGTTCTTCAGACCCTTGTCTAGCCTGGCTCCAGAGCCAGGGGCTGAGGCTGCAGGAAGTCAGAGCCAGGTCACATGAGGGCTTGGTGATCCAGGCCTGTGAGAGAAGTGTCCCCGGGCAGCACCTGGAGAAGGGGCAGCACCAGCAGAGCCAGGGTGTGATAGCTTTGCCAAGGCCTGGTATTGGGGGTGGGGTCGGTAAGCTAGCTGGAGTCCCTGGGAGACAGAGGAGTCTGGAACCTGGAGCGCTGCAGTGTTAGGCTGGGGCAGTACGATCAGCTGAGCCATGTGGGGAGCCTGGTGTTTTCCTACAGGGTCTATGACTTGGGCTCTGTGCCCATTCTCAACTCACCCGCATTTCCAGCCCCACTGAGGCTTCTCTGATGGGACAGATAACCCCTCACCTTGTCCTCCTGTCCCATCTCCATAGCCGTGGGTGGGGCCTGTGCCTGGACGACCCTCCTGCCAATGATGTCATCGACTTCCCCTCAGTGCCACCTGGCGTCCTCTATGATGTGAACCACCAGTGCCGTCTCCAGTATGGGCCCTACTCTGTTTTCTGCGATGACATGGACGTGAGTGTGGGCCATGTATGGGCATGAAGGATGGCAGGAGGACTTAGGGGACAGCTCTAACCAGTCTGCAGCCTGGGAGAAAACCTGCCTAGCCTGTGCTCAGCCCCCATTTGATGCAGTGAGACATAAAATGACCTTCCTGTGAGAGAGGCCTGGGGTTGGGTGACCACAGACCCAGGTTGCATTTTGGGTCAACTATTTACCAACTGTGGGACTATGGGTAAGTTATTCAACATCCCTGGAGCTGGCTTATAAGAGAGAATAGTAAACCTGTCTGAGGGTCCTGGAGAAGATTGCAGGAAGTCATGGCCACAGGCATATGAGTAAGATCCTGTAACTTCTAACAAGAGTCTGTGCAGAGGACTGGGCTGGGGCTGAGGGAGGTGTACACAGTTGGACACTTGTTTGAGCCTGGAAGCTGGGCCTCCATGTCCCCACATGGTTGGGAGGGGTAGAGGGTGGGAGGTGGAGCAGACACAAAGGGCAAGAGGATACCCCCTGCAGGTCATCACATCTGCAGACCAGCATGACACACCAGCCCCATGAAGTGAGGCCCAGGGGACCCTTGGGAACATGAGGGGAAGAATGGTGAAAGCACTGGGGAGGGGGTGAGGGTATGGCTCATGCCTCCTCCTTGCAGAATGTCTGCCACACACTCTGGTGCTCTGTGGGGATCACCTGTCACTCTAAGTTGGATGCAGCTGTGGACGGCACCAGATGTGGGGAGAACAAGGTAGGGGATGCTGCCGGCTGCAACTGTGGGGAGAGGCCCACCTCCTGCTGTGCCTGTGCACAGTCTCACTGTGCCCTTAGCAGACTCCCTGCCCTTTCTGACCCGAGTCCCTATCTATAAAACAGGCGTCAGGAGCAGGTCCCGATGCCGTGGTTCTCCAAGGCACCCGCTACGCATGGGCTGTTTTATTCCCTGCTCAGCTTCACTGTAGGGCAGGGGTTGCAGGTGGCTACAAGGGGCCTCTCCCACACCTTCCATCCTTCCCCTCAGTGTCTTTCCACCCACCTTCTCACTAGACTGAGGATGGCTGATGGGTGGGATGGGATTGCTCAGCCTCCATGTGTCTCTGTAGTGGTGTCTCAATGGGGAGTGTGTCCCTACGGGCTTCCAACCCGAGGCTGTGGATGGTGGCTGGTCCGGCTGGAGCGCCTGGTCTGTCTGCTCACGGAGCTGTGGTGTGGGTGTGCAGAGCGCTGAGCGGCAGTGCACCCAGCCCACGTGAGTGCAGGGTCCAGGGTGGGACTAAGGGACTAGAGCAGAGTGAGCAGATTATAAATTTAGCCTCCAACTCTCAGGATAGTTCCTATGATGTTCAAATCCTGAGTGTCCATGTTGGGTCACTTTCAGGGAGTGATTCCATTGTACAGAGGGAAACACTGAGGCCCAGAAGCTGGAGAAATTCATCAGAGGCAACTGCTGGCTGGAAAAGGCAGGAGAGAGCAATTGTTAGTGCTTAGACCAAGGACTTTAGAGGGATCAGAGTTCAAATCCCTATGACCCCTCAAGCAAGGGCCTTCTCTGCCCCTTCTCTGGGCTGTTTCCTTGGTGATATAATGGGGTGATGACAGTGCCCACCTCATGAAGTTGCTGGCAGGGTAAAGACAGGTAATGCAGGGCATTTAACCCTGTGGTGGCATCAGAAGTGTGACACAGGCCTGAGATGAGATCAGGGCAGGTGGAAGACAAGGCTGCCAGGTTGCCTGGGATTCAGAACCAGCCCCATCTTGGGCCTTGTGCATATAACTGGTCCCCATATCCTGGCCCCTCACTGAGTGAGGGCAGTCACTGGGTCTAGATGGGGGTGACGTTTACATGCTGTGCTGCAGCAGCATCTTAGCTGGATGAGCCCCGGGGACTTACTTTTGACTCAGCCCAGGGTGTTGCCACCAGAAGCAAGTCTGCAAGTGTTCTTTAGTATGCTGGGTCTCCTGGGCTAATGCCAGTAGGGTCCGCTGTGTGTCCCAGCCTCTCAGCAAAGGCAGCCTGGAGGATGGCTGAACATTTGCCCGTGATCACATAGCAGTTTGGGGACAGAGCCCAGGTTTCTTGCCACCACCTTCCCTATGTTCCTTACAAATAGGGCCAGAGGGTGGGCAGCTCAAGAGGGCAGAGCTGTGTGAGCAGACAGGTGGTGGGATTCTCTGCGGCGGAGGGCAGGGGATGCAGATCTAGCTGTACAGTGGGCACTGACGGTGCACTCATGCGGACCCCTCTTTGGCTCTCCCCACAGGCCCAAATACAAGGGCAAGTACTGTGTGGGTGAGCGGAGGCGCTTCCGGCTCTGCAACCTTCAGGCCTGTCCCCCTGGCCATCCCTCCTTCCGCCACGTCCAGTGCAGCCACTTTGATGCTATACTTTACAAGGGCCAGCTACATACATGGGTGCCTGTGGTGAATGATGGTGAGTCCTGCCATGCCTGGGAACACTGAGACCCAAAAGGCTGGGGATGTATGGGCCCAAGGTTACCCCGTGCTATAGAAAGGAGGTCCAGTTGTCATTCTCCCCTCTCCCCGCTGCCCTCCAGCCCTCAGCTCCCCTCCACGTTCAACCCCGGGGGCTGCCATTGCGCCTCGCTTCCCAGTCTGCGCCTCACAGATAGCTGCTAGCCCAGTTGGAGCCTCTAGCATGTTTGTGCTGCTCGGAGCCCCTGGCTGTTTCTGATGAGTCCTCCACTTGGGCCCCCAGATAACCCCTGTGAGCTGCATTGCCGGCCCTCGAAGGAGTACTTTGCTGAGAAGCTACGGGACGCTGTGGTTGATGGCACTCCCTGCTACCAGGGCCAGGCCAGTCGTGACCTCTGCATCAATGGGATCTGCAAGGTGTGCCTGGATAGCAAAGGGTCTCCCAGGACCACCTGTCCCCAGCACCAGTGGTGGGCACCAGGTCCTTCTCTGGGTCCTTCCTGGCCCCTCTCTGGCTACACTCCCCAGGCTGTACCATTGGGCATCCCAATCTCTGCCCCTTTATGTGCCCCCCACACTGCTCCTGGCACTGGAGACCCTCCAGTCGGTCCTCACACCCCCAACCTCTGCACTGCCCCCTCTCTACCTCATGCCTGCTGGCTGCCCACCATCTTCCCTGGCATGCAGAGCACAGAGCCCAGGCAGTAGCTCCACCTGTCCTCGATGGGTGAGCCCGGGCAGTGGTGGCCTCTACAATAGGAAGGGTTATCAAGGAGATACTTGTGCTGCTCAGGGCCCTGCACTGGCAGAGTAAGCAATCAGTGTTTGGCTATAATTCCTGTTTTTATTTCTAGTTGGTGGCCACTTCTCCCCGCCCATGTTCCTAGCCACCTTCTTGCCCCTGCTTTTTGCCCTCTAAGCCACTGGGCATCAGAGGAGGGCCAACAGGAGGGCTAAATGAGTGCCTTTGATGGTGAATCCTGTCTCTGGAAAATCCTTGTGCATACTGATCAGGAGCCCATGGTGTGCCAGCTCCTCTGCCCACCCACAGCCTTTATAAGACTTTTCCTGTCTGTTGTCTCATGTGATGCTCACAATATGCCTTTGAGGGATGGATTGTTCTCCCCATCTCACATCTGTGGAAACAGAAGCTCAGGAAAAGGTTCATGGAGGCTCAGACAGCACAGCTGTGGTGGGGGAGGGCCCAGAGTGAGGACTCCTGACCACCACCCTGAGCTTTCCTCCCAACCCTGGCAGAACCCTGGGGCTGGAGGCCAGAGAGGGCTGGCAGCCCAGTGCAAGGGGCCTCCTCTCCCATTTGTTGCAGAATGTGGGCTGTGACTTCGAGATTGACTCTGGTGCTGTGGAGGACCGCTGTGGTGTGTGCCATGGCAATGGCTCCACCTGTCACACTGTGAGCGGGACCTTCGAGGAGGCTGAGGGCCTGGGTATGGGTTGGGACTGCTGTTGGGGGGTGGTTTGCTCTTAACCTGGTGGCCTCTTCCTCATCCTCAAGGTCCCAAGAGTCCCTACCCAGACTAGAGATGGCAAGCAGGGAGGGCTCCCTGCCTGGAGCAGGATCCTTGCAGGAGTTGGTCCCCTGGCCCAGGTGCAGACATCTGTCCTCATGGGGAAGCCTCCTGTCCTAGGAACCCCTGGCAAGGCCATCCAGGCTTGTGTGTGGTCCTTTCATAGGGTTGCTGTCTTAGGAGACCTTGCCTTGGGTCTGCTTGCTTAGGTGCTGACTGTGTGCCAGGTGATGGCTGATGGCAACATAGAGGTCAAGAGTTCACAGCCTGACAGGGTGATAGAAGTTTTCATGTGACAATTGTAGTATAGTGATACCCAGAGGGCCGAAAGAGCACTGAGGAGGAAAGTCCTGGCCTTCAGAGGTCAGAGACTTCCTGTTTAGAGACAGAATTGAATTGAATGATAAAGGACTCAGAGGAGATGGGGAGAGGCATCCTAGTTAGAGGACACCTATGCCAAAGCCCAGAGGCAAGGAAACATGTGCCCTGCCTGTGACGGAGGTAGCTCCCTGTGGGACCTTGAATGCCAGGCTAAGAATATAAGGCTAAGAAGCCACAGCACAGCCTGGTCCTTCTCACATCCCATTAGACAGACACTTGTGCAAGTTACCTAACTAACCTGTCTTGCCTCAGTGTCATCACAAGTAAAGTGGAATAGCAATACTACCTATGTTATAGGTTGTTAACCATGCATGTACACGGGTATGGTCCTTGGATTAGGCCTGGGCACTCTGCTGTTAGAAATTTTGGAGGGTCCAACTGTAGGAGCTGGACCCAGCCTTGTGACAATGAAGCCAGTGTAGGTTCCCAGGATAAAGGGTGATGGGACATGGGCCATGGGAGCAGGATTTGTGGGCCTTTGTGAGGCCTTGGTGACCCAGCATAGATCAAGCCTTTCAGAGAACTCAGAATCCTAAGCTAATGATGGAATCTTTGATGGAAGTGGAAGTGGAGGGAAGTGGGTGGGGGCGGCCAGCCCTCCTGACCATCCACAACCTATGCACAACCCCTGGCCTACAGGGTATGTGGATGTGGGGCTGATCCCAGCCGGCGCTCGCGAGATCTTCATTGAGGAGGTGGCTGAGGCTGCCAACTTCCTGGCCCTGCGGAGTGAGGACCCGGACAAATACTTTCTCAACGGTGGCTGGACCATCCAGTGGAACGGGGACTACCAAGTGGCAGGCACCACCTTCACATATGCTCGAATGGGCAACCGGGAGAACCTCACATCCCCAGGTCCCACCAGTGAGCCTATCTGGATTCAGGTGCCTGCTTCCCAAGTCCCAGGCAGGGGGAGCTGAGGTGGGGTCCCCAGGGCCCAGCCTCCCATGGTAGGGTGTTGCCTTGGAGGACTGCAAGGGCCTCTACCTCGGTTTTCCCATTCCTAAAATGGCCCCCTGGTGTACCCCCAGTTCACAGAGGTGGCTGGAATGGGTTCCTTTAGGATACTTACCCTGGGTGCCAGGTCCTGGTGCTCACAGGGCCCCCCATCTGCTTGTCCCAGCTGCTGTTCCAGGAGAGCAACCCTGGGGTGCGCTATGAGTACACCATACACAGGGAGGCCCATGGCCAGAGGGAGGTGCAGCCGCCTGAGTTCTCATGGCACTATGGGCCCTGGAGCAAGTGCACAGTCACCTGTGGCTCAGGTGAGAAGAGGGGCAGACAACTGTGGCCCAGTGACTGGCCCTCACTGCACTCTTAGGATGGGCCAGGCACAGGCTGAGCCTGAATACATGTGGCCACATATGATCCTTACCCCCGGACTTTAATGCAATCTCAGAGGAGCACACTGAGGTTCAGAGAGGCCACCTGAGCTGCCCAAGGCCTGTCATCTAGGAAGCAGTGGGGCTGGGCACCCAACCCGCTAAACTTCACCTTCTGCTGCCTCTCATGGAGTGCCCTGGGGGGCAGGGGCTGCAGTGGAGGTGGTGAGGTTGAAGTCTGGGAGGACAGTGAGGAGGAGGTAATGGAGTCCTGCCTGACATGGCAGTGAGGCCCTGTTCTGGGAGGGTTCTGGCCTAGAGGCTGTGACTATCTTTGGGAGCAGGGGCAGCTTGGGCCGGGGAAAGAGTGCTAGGCCCAGGTTGAACCCCTGTGGCTCCCAGGTGTGCAGAGGCAGAGTGTGTACTGCATGGAGCGTCAGGCAGGACTTGTGGGTGAGGGACACTGTGACCCCTTGAGCCGACCTGATGACCGCCAAAGGAAGTGCAGCGAGGAACCCTGCCCTGCCAGGTAAGCGCACTGCCCTCTACCAGGCTCCCAATCCCCAGGTGTCCTGGTCCTGCTACAAACTCCTACATGGGGGCCCTGAAATCCTAGGGAAGACAGGGAGGTTGGGCTGTAGCTCCTTTCCGAGGCTGAAACCCCAGCCCTTAGTTGTCTCTGATCCCAGCATGAACCTGGAGTGCTCCTAGGAAGCTAGCACCAACCTAGATATGCCTGCCCAGTTCTCTTTGGCTCCTTGGATATGAAACAGGCCTAGGCCTTGCTCAGGTTCTATGGCGGGAGCATGGCAGGAGTGAAGAGGGCTTGGTACCCACCTAGGCTTGGGGCTGTGGGAAATCTTCCTCTGAACCCTGAGGGCCTGGGAGCCTGGCTGGGCCCTCCCTGCTCATAAGCCTGCTGCCAAATGTTTGAAGCTACACTGATGCCACTGTGTGCCCCTTGACAGGTGGTGGACAGGGGAATGGCAGCCGTGCTCCCATTCCTGTGGGCCCCGCGGCCTCTCCCGCAGGGCTGTGCTCTGCCTGCGCAGTGTGGGGCTGGATGAGCAGAGTGCCCTGGAGCCTTCTGCCTGCAAACACCTTCCCCGGCCCCCTGCGGAAACCCTATGCAACCACCATGTGGTGTGTCCTGCCACCTGGGCTGTGGGAAACTGGTCTCAGGTGAGCAGGGGGAGGGGAGAGGCCCCACTGTGGATCCTCCATTGGTCTTTGGCTACAGGTGGACTGCATGGGGTCCTTATTGCCTAGGAACTTGGGTGAGGGTCCAGCCCCTGCCCCCAAACCTTAGGGATCTGGATACCCCTGACAAACCTTGACCATAAATCATTATCTTCAGTTGGGTAGGGCCAGAGAGGGCTGGCTTAGGTCTCTGTCACTTTTACATTGGGTAGTGGGTAGGTTACCCTGCCATGCCTCAGTTTCCCCTGGCAGTCTCTTTCTGGCCTGAGTCCCTCATCCTTGGCCTCTGCTATAGTGTTCGGTGACGTGTGGAGCTGGTATTCAACACCGAAGAATCCTCTGCACTTACGACACTGGTGTCCCCTGTGACGAGGCCCAACGGCCAGCAAGTGAGGCCACCTGCCCTCTAATACCCTGCCCGCGGTCCCTGGATACACTGAGCCCTGAAGGTTCAGGCAGTGGTACCTCCAGCCCTGAGCTCTTCAATGAGGTCGACTTCATCCCATACCACCCGGCCCCACACCCTTTGCCTACCTCCTCACCTGAGCCAGCTGGCCTGGGCAATGCCATTGAAGAGGAAGACCCGAAGCTGGACTTGCCGGAGCCTGTGTTTGTGGATGACTTCTACTATGACTACAATTTCATTAACTTCCATGAGGATTTGTCTTATGGGCCCTTTGAGGAGCCCAGACCAGACCTGGTGGGTGCAGGGGATTGGATGCCCCCACCCCAGAGCTCTCCTGCTGGACCCAAGGAAGAGAAGTTTCAGGGAGCTTGGTCCCCTGGCTCTTGGCCCAGCCAGACTGGTCACTCCCCAACCCCACCCTTGGAGCAGAACCCTGGGAATCCCTTGGTCAATTTCTTATCTGAGGAAGATGCTCCCAAGGGGGCTTCTGATCTTGGGATCCCCAGCCAGACCAGTTCCCCTGCTTTAGTCAAAGAAGTGAAGACACCTGTTGTCCCTGGGAGCCCGAATGAGTTCCTAGTAGGGGAGGACAGCCAGAGCCAGCCACCCCCTCCACGGTGGTATGGGATCAATGAAGTTTCTAAGGATGAGGAGGAAACTGCGGGCCGCAGAGCACCCTACCTGCCCCAAAGCCCCCGTTCCATGCAGCCTCTGTTGCCCTCCATCAGCACCACCCATACCTCTCCTAGCCCTGACATGGTGGAGCTGTGGACAGGAGGAACTGTGGCTTGGGGTCCCACACTGGAAGGTGACTTAGGATCTGTGCACAGTCAGCTGTGGCCCACTGTGGGGGTGGATCCTCCCCCTCCTCCTCCCACAGCCCCCATGCCAGGGATCTGGGGCAGGGACAATCCCCTGGAGCTGGGGAATCCCACCGTTTCAACCCCAGGATTGGGCTCACGGGATCTGCAGACTCTGGCAGTGCCAGGGAGTTTCTTTCCAGTAGTTCCAACTGACCTAGGGCACATGCCTTGGGTGACTGTCCTGAACCAAGGACCATTGGTCCAACCTGAGTCCTCCAGCCCTGAGGTGCCTCTGAACCCTGCACTGCTGTCCACACCAGCTCAGGACAGTCCCGCCAACAGCAGCAGGGCCCCTGAGGTCCTGCCTCTGGAGCCTAGCCTGGATGAGGAATGGCCCCCTACAGACCTGCTGCCCACAAGGAACGCCAGCTGGCAAGTGGGGAATTGGAGCCAGGCAAGTGGTGCAGGGTCGGGGGGGGGGCGGCTGGGAGTTTGAGCAGGACCTAAGGGACTCAGTTTCCTGGTCTGGATATTAGCAGGTCAGCACAAGCCCTATCCATTCTACCTTCTGGAGGACAGGAATTCCCGGGAATGGGAAACTGACAGCGTACTGGGTGGAGACTCCATGAAGTGGGCAGCTCTGTCATGCCCTCCATATGGCTTTGGGGCTAGTCTGCCTCCATAGGGCCTCAGTTTTCCATCTGAGCAGTGGGAATGGAGTGAGGAGGCCTATCTGCTTGTGTCTGGAGTCCCCAGAGGGCATATTTCTGAGCAGCACAGGGGGAAGGCAGTGGTAGGCACAGATGAAGTGCAACCAGGCACAGCATCCTGGCACTGGCTGGCATGCCCCTAGGGAAAGGCAGTTCGGCTTGCCTAGCTGTGTTAGAGGAAAGGGTTCCCCTCATGACCTCCAAGCCTAGCCCTGTATGGAAGGGAGCTGACCTCTGCCCCCTCCCTAGTTCCCAGATTGTCACCGTAAGAGAAGCAAACGCCTATTCAGATCCCTAATTAGGGGGCAGGGAGGGGCTGGCTTTGCCCCAGGCTACCTACCAACTTGCCTGCGGGATTAGAATCCAGACTTCTTTTGCTAGTGGTTCTGGAAGTAATGAGCCTTTCCAGGATACCTGGCTTGGGTTGCCTGCAGGTCAGTTGGCTGCTGGTGTCATTTGACTTCTTGTAGTCTCCTTGGAAGGTGGGTGGGAAGTCCATTTTGCAGAAGGAAACTAAAAGAGGGGTCTCAGTTTGGCTGAGACCCACTCAGCAAGGCAGGCAACCCCTTTGCAGTGGGCATCTGGCAGGAGAACCACCCAGCGCTCACTGGTCTCTGCTCCACAGTGCTCCACCACCTGCGGCCTGGGTGCCGTCTGGAGGCCGGTGCGCTGCAGCTCCGGCCGGGATGAGGACTGCGCTCCCGCTGGTCGGCCCCAGCCTGCCCGCCGCTGCCACCTGCGGCCCTGTGCTGCCTGGCATATGGGCAACTGGAGCAAGGTGCGTGAGGAGAGGAATGAGCCAGGGCGGCATGGGATGGGACCAATGGGATGGGGCCCCAGGGTCTGCTCCGAGACTGACAGGACAGGGGAGGCTCCACTGCCTATCTGGGCCTTCGATTGTGTTTTGTGAGTGCGTTTGTGTGTGTGTGTGTGCTTGTTCTTAATTTCCTTTCAATCTCTTCATCTTCATTTGGTTCAATCTATCCCAGCCCCTTTCTCTGTTCTTCCCAACCCCCTTTGGACTTCTCTTTCGCCTTCTCTCATTTGTTCCTTTCTCCATTGGTCCCATCCTGTGCAACCCCTGCCTTGCTGCCCAGGGCTGACCACCCCTGGCATCTCCTGGGGGCTCTTTTTCCTGAGCTGGAAGGGCAATATGATGCCTACCCTGCTACACTTCTTACTGGGTCATGTGTTTGGGGGTGGTGTGCAGACACTTGAACCTTGGTCCCCAGTGTTCCCGCAGTTGTGGTGGAGGTTCCTCAGTGCGGGACGTGCAGTGTGTAGATACACGGGACCTCCGTCCCCTGCGGCCCTTCCACTGCCAGCTTGGACCCGCTAAGCCACCCACCCACCAGCTCTGTGGGGTCCAGCCCTGCCTCAGCTGGTACACCTCTTCCTGGAGGGAGGTGAGACTTGGAGGTCTGGGGTGGGATCCAGGGACACCCACAGATCTTGGCCATACCTGACACCTCTCCCTGTCCTCTCAGTGCTCTGAGGCTTGTGGTGGCGGAGAACAACAGCGTCTGGTGACTTGCCCGGAGCCAGGCCTCTGTGAGGAGGCACTGAGACCCAACGCCACAAGGCCGTGTAACACCCACCCCTGCACACAGTGGGTTGTGGGTCCCTGGGGCCAGGTGAGCATGGGGCTGCAGAGAGCAAATGCTCAGCAGACCCCGATGGGTTCTGAGTCTCTGAAGAGTGGACTGTTGGGTGTGCACCATGCCCTGGGCTCTCTGCAGCCACTGCAGAGACAGGTGGCCAGGGAGAAATAGATGAGGAGAAAAGTGGGTGTGCGTTGGCCTGTCAGGGAAAGTATTCTGAGGGAACTTGGTGGGGAGACATGGAGTCATCCACGCAAAGGAGAAGAGCGGCATGTGCAAAGTCCTGAGGCAGGAACCCTAGGGCATTCAGGAACTGAGCAAAGGCCAGTGTGTCTGAAGGGGATGGAAAATGACCCTGTATAGGCCTGTTCGGGGCTGTTCAGGGGTTTCATATTTGGGCCCTGGGGCAGACCCTGGAGTCAGCCAGACCTGCATTTGGTTCCTTGTCCCACTGGCTGCTGAGTAACTCTGGACAGGTTGATTTGGCCTTGCTGGGCCTCTGTTTTCCCATCTACAAAATGGGGATGGCTTGTGGAAGGACGGTTGGAAGGACTGAATGAAGTAATAACATGAAAGCACAGAGTCTGGTGCCATGTTGGCACGATTAAACTTAATTTTAGGGCTTTTAAAGTGGCCAGACCCTCAGCTGCTAGGAACAGAGCCTGACTCAGCATGGTAGCCCTGATGGAGAAATGTCTGCCTTTTCCCCTCTGCTGCTCATGGGCTGTGGCAGATCCTCCCTCTATGCCTTGGTCACTGTGCTGTCTTGCCCAAGTCCCATTATGCTCATGCGACTTGGACAGGTCTCCTGTGAGGAGCTCGCCTCAGAAGACTTCCTGTTGCTCTGGCACTTTCCCCACTGCAGGATTAGATTCTGCAAATGAGAGTAGGTCCAAGTACCACTGTATGCCCTGTGAATGGGACCAGGCCCTCCTAAAAGCTGATCTGGCACGGGGTGCAGGACTGGTTTCCTAGTGTCATTGCCCAGGGGTGCCTGATCTCCCACTCTGAGCACTGGGCCCAGGGACACTCACTACCCTCCTTCCTAATGCAGTGCTCAGCTCCCTGTGGCGGTGGTGTCCAGCGGCGCCTGGTCAAGTGTGTCAACACCCAGACGGGGCTGCCTGAAGAAGACAGCGACAAGTGTGGCCATGAAGCCTGGCCTGAGAGCTCCCGGCCTTGTGGCACTGAGGATTGTGAGCTGGTTGAGCCTCCACGTGAGTGACCCCACTGCCCACTCTCTGCCATGGGTCAGGTTGCATGAGGAGGACAGTGGGGAAACAAGGAATCAATCATCAGATCATCGCCCCCACAGCACTGTTGTCCAGTAGTCCAGACTTAAGAACCACGTGGCCGCAGCAATCCTGAGGCCTCAGGATGCCAAGCTGGAGCTGGGGCTGTGCTGGGAATCTGCCAAGGGGAATCCCAGCCACACTGGGCTTCCTGCAGGCAGCTTCTCTAGCCTCAAGGAGAGGTGCGGGGTGGCCTCAAGCAGCGCTTTTTCCCTCTGGGGGTCTTGTTCCCCTTACTAAGGCCAGGATATCCTGTGGCTGTGTGAAGGCTGGGCCTGGGTGAGCCAGATACCCTGCTCTGGACTGTCCACTCCTGCCCAGGCGAGAACTGTCTGGGGTGAGCAATAGAAGCACGGGAAGGGGCCTCCCTCCAGGGTGCTGCTAGCTTCCAGCATTGTTGGCTTCCTGGCCAGCTGGGTCCTCCTGGTAAAGGACCTGAGCCAGAGGGTCAGGTGGAGGACCTACTCCACCCCACCACCACCACTTCCTTCCTGCCCCTAGCAGTTTGGAATACAGAGCAGTCTGACACTGGAGCCAACACCTGGGCTCCCTTCACCAGCTGTGTGGCCTTGGGCTCCATTCCTTCTCTGGGACTTCATTTCCTCATGATAAAGGGGCTGACAATCCTCGCGTAGGGAGCCTGGGGGTGAAGTTTCCAATGCTGCAAGGCACTTAGAAGGTTTTTGGGAAAAGTGACTTTTCCTCCCTTGTGGCAGTCATTGTCATCCTCCATTGCAAAGTCAGGGAGAATCCCAGGGCCACCTCTGGCAACTGACGGAAGCCAGAGGCTTGACACTGTGTACATGAAGAATAGCACCCCCAAGCCTTTTGGCTGTCAGCTTCGTGTCCCCAGGACAGAGTCTGTGGCTATTGGACAGGCCCTCAGGGTCAGGGTCAGGGCCTCTGGGTATCTGCTGCAATATCTGCCTTCTCTCCCTTGCTCAATACAGCTTTCTCTACCAGCGGCTCCTGGGTAGCCCTTGTTCAGGGCCGGAGCAGCCATTGCCATGCCTTCCTGTCCCCACTTTTGGCAGGGATGGCCCTCCACCTTCAAATCCCATACCTCAAGACCCAGCAGAAATGCATCCACCTGCCCCGCTCTCACCTGCCCTCAGCATTCATCTCAGACGCCTCCTGCACACAGCTCAAGCTGGGTGCTAATGCCATAGCACTTGCCTTCACAGTGGCCATGGCTCCTCTTTATCCCTTAGGCTGGGTTAAGAGCCAACCAGGATCTGGGTATTTATGACTCCAGTGTGAGGAGCAGATGGGGATAGGGCAAGAACAGAGGTCCTATAGGGCCCTGAACCAAGGATAAGCCTGGCTCAGAAGGCTCTGGACTTGCAAGGTCTCCTGGGGTGGGCTGCAGGGAGGGGATTGTGTGGGGTCAGGCCTCCCAAGTGAAGAGTTTTTTCTGCCACCAGTGAAGGGTGCTACCCTGGGAGGTATCTTGAACCCCAGGTCCCTAGAATTCCCAGGACATTGTGATGGTTTGTGGAACTGTGCAGCAGGACATTTGGAAATCCTGGAAACTCCAGGGTGTGTGGTCACTGTGGCAAGATAACTGACCCAGCGTGGCCACATCCGCCTGCCTGTGGAGGTGGGGTTATTGATAGGAGAGAATCACAGCCCCAGAGGTTAAGAAACTGAGGTCATTCTGTGGGACTGGTTGCAGGTCTGCAGATGTGTGGTTTGGAGTTACCACTCAAAGCCAGGGTGGAGGACCCTGCCTGCTGCCTTGTGCCCCCTGCCAAGCCTGGGGATGCCCCAGGCTGCTGCTGCCCTCCTGGTCTTCCTCCCCTGGGAGTCTGCTGGAGTGAATAAGGCTCTGGCAGCAGCTGGGGGCTGTCAGCAGCAGCCCAGCCACAGCATTGGGAGCAAGGCCAGTAGACTGGAGCTAAGCCATTTCCCAAAATAGCTCTGATAGCCACTGGGCAGGGACCCAGCCAAGCTCATTCCCCCTACCCCAACCCAAGCACAGCTGCTGCATCCTCCCTCCCTAGGGGGCCTGCTCTCAATTCCTGGTGCCCACTGTATGTCTCTGACCAAGGCCCCCTCTCAGCACTTAACTGCACAGCTGAGAAATGAAGGACTGGCCCAAGATGGGACTCTGTTCTGGCCTTTGACCCAGTATCTGAGGTTAGCATGGCCCATGTCAGGGGCAGTAGTCACAGAGACCCAGCAGGACAGGTGCACCAGGGCCAAGAAGAGGTGGCAGAGTGGTGGCACAGATACCATTGCAAGCTGGCAGAAATGTCTGAGACTCAGTTGTGTGCTAGGATCTGTCAGGTACCAAGGGTAAGCTGGGATCCAGGGGAGGTCATCCAGAATTGGGGGACCCAATTCCCTGAAGTTGGCTGCTGAGTTCTCTAATACAGTTGGGTGAAAGTGGTGGCTAGTGAGACAGCACAGGTAAAAAAAAAAAATCCCAGGGAAACAGCTCAGCCAGCGCACAAGGGTGGAAGAGCCTGGTTTTGGATGCCCCACTCCCTGGTCCTGACCCGCACCCCATCCCTAGGCTGTGAGCGGGATCGCCTGTCCTTTGGTTTTTGCGAGACGTTGCGCCTGCTGGGCCGCTGCCAACTGCCCACCATCCGTGCCCAGTGCTGCCGTTCGTGTCCTCCGCTCGGTCTTGGTGTCCCCTCCCGAGGCCATCAGCGGGTGGCACGGCGTTGACCGGAGCTTGGGCCCGCCAAACCTGCAGCATCAGGATGTACAGACTGACGGACCACGCACAGACCTCAGCACCCCACCTCGCGCTGTGGCGGAGCCCCGCCCCTCGCACCCAAATGGTGCTAACCCCCTCCCCTGCCCAGCGGCAGGCTGGGGGCTCCCCTCCCCTTCAAAAAAAGGTATTTTTTTATTGTTTGCACAACATTTATTATTATTGTTTTACATAAATGAGTATCTACTGTTCCAAAGCACAGCTTGCCTTCATTATGGGTTTGGGGAATCTCAAAACAGAAACTACTCCCCACCCACCATCCCCTGCCCTATACTCTTGTTCAGGCTCTTCACTAGACTGCAGGTTTTTATCTGCTTCTGCGGGGGCAGATGAGCAACCAAGGAATACACGCAGCGAATGGTGCCTATCTGAGAGGGAGGCCCAGTGTCAGGGTGGAGGGTGGCTTCCCAGGGAAGGCATATCTGCAGAGGCTTGGTTATGTGGGTAGGGGACACAGCTTGGCAAAGACCCGAGGGTCCCTGACCAAACCCCTTACCTGGTGCCTCTTGCTAGCTACACCCCTGCCCTCCCCACCCCAGAGCCCCCCCACTCTATGGTCCTCAGAGACATGTGTCACAGGGATTGAGTCACATGCACTGCCAAGCTGCAAAGGCTACCTTTGAACCACAGCACTACCCTGCCATGATGGTGAGAGGTCTAGGATGCCTGTGGGCAGGCACCTCCCTGACCCTAATTCCTGCACAAAGCTATGGAGAGGGGAAGAGCAGACATATTAACCAGCCTGATCCCTCTTGAACCCCACTTGTCCGGTTCCTTTATCTCCATGCTCTGTAATGGAATGGGTCAGTAAAGGTTGACTCAGTATACTCCTTCCCCACCTGTAAAACTTGGTTCCCTGGAGCAAGACTGGTGCACACCCCAGGGAGCAGCTGGGCATGAAGTTGCTTTGAAGAGGGTCCTGGGCCCTGGCCAGGTGCAAGGAGGTGGGGAAGGACTGAACAAGGGATCTTTCCAGCCCGTGTCTGCCCCTTCCCCCGTCTGAGCCTTGGACCTGGCCCTTCTAACACTTCCTCCTAAGTCCTCCTCCCAGAAAGTGTTATGCCCCTTCTCCAAGTTTGAACTGCTGAAGTTCCAAGAGGGGATCTCACATTTTGTTCTTCCATGTACAACATTCTCGTACTGTAGTAAGATGGGTCCCTGAAGCCATGCAAGTGGCATTATGAAGGTACTGGATGTGGGTCAGATGGCCACTCAGGGTTGGGGGATTCACATTGGAAATCACTCGATGACTGAGATCATGAAACAGTAATGGAGGGCTGAACTAATCAGTGCTGTGTCCCCGACTGGCCCTACTTGGAAGGAACTGGGGAGAGTAGGGGTAGAGGCAGCTGCCCCTAGGGGTGAGAAGGATGTGTACCCCGCTGCTTCTAGCTCCCAATGCTTAAAACTTCTGGTCCTGAACCCGCTCCATTTTCAGGTGAGAAGCCTATAGCTCTGAGGGAATTGACTGGTCCAAGGCCACATACTGTGGTGATACAGACCTGGTGGAGGCCTTTGGTACCCATCTCTTGTTCTGAGTACTGGATTGCCCTCAGTGATTGACCCCTCTGACCAGGCAGGACGAAGGCCCTCTGTAGGCCCTCAGGTGGCTTTGCCTAGCCAGGGCAGTCTGTCAGAGGTCACTCAGGAAAGCAAGTCATCAGGGGCTTGCATGAGTCCACACACCACACTGAGGGTGGAAGAGTGTCAGGCTCACTTCCTGTCTATGTTTATAGCAGCCAGCCCTGCTGGCCCGAGGAGGCCCTAGGGACCCATGTTCTGAGTAATGGTTTCCCAGAGCTTAGTCAAAACTGCCCTCAGTTGCAACCTCTTATCAGGAATAGGGAGCAGGGCATGGCACAGTGGCAGGGCCCTGGGGTCCCAGCTCTGCCATTATTGTGACCTTGAAAATCTATCTGGGAATCTCACTGGAACTACCCCCCAACCTCCTCCTTTCTGGAAAGACATTTGGTCTTAATCATTTTTGTGTGCTTTTTCAATGATGGCTAGGGGTGTCCCCAGTGGCAGCTGGGCCTGAGCTGTCAGCCCAGGCAAGAGGCAAACAACCCATGAGTCAGGCAGGGCACAGCACAGCTGGCGGGAAGAGGGCTCCTGCTCCCTGGCAGGGGCTTCTCTAGGCACAGGCAACAGTGTTCCATTTTGGTTCCCAGTCTCTGCCCTCAGCCCCTCAACTTGCTTGGCCACAGCTCTTAGGGTCTCCCAGAGCTACTTCTGCTGAAAAACACAGGTTGCCCCACCCCACTACAACCAAGTACAGAGACAACCAGGCTGGCAGGTTGGAGAGGCCCCCACCATTGCCCCTGCCCCACCCTCTGAGCCCTTGGAGCAGACCTGTCACAAGGAACTATAACCACCTTTCAAGGCAGAATGTTGTACAAATTACTTTATTTTGTCCTTTACAATTCTACTATTTAACTTGAAGACAGCATAGGAGCTGCTGTGATATAAATGGACAGTCACTTGGCAGCACCCCTCCAGGCCTCTGGTTGCCCAGCAGGGGTGGAATGCTCAGTGGTACACACTAGGCTTTGCATCCAGCCTCTCATCTTCAGGGACTTCCTAGGCAGGCTCAGCCACCCACCCACCTAGCTGCCTGGCTTTATGGAAGAAGATGACACTGCAAAGCAGCAGGGGCGACTGTATGTGTACAATAACACATTTAGCTAAAAAAAACAACTGGACACTTCCTATATCAGTATAATGTAGGTGAAACCAGAATCACTCCCAGCAACCTGCAGCCTGCTGTCAGCATGACTGTGTGCAGCAGCTGAGGCTACCAGGGTGAGGAAAAGGCTGAGCAGAAGTGAAAGTCAGTGACAGTCAAGGCTGGAGGCAAAAGGTGGCACAGAAGGGAAAAACAGTCCTCCAGGAGGCTCAGGTTTACATAAATACATACAAGGGAGTCATGCGCACAAAATAGAACTTGTTATATAAAATAGATGTACAGAATCTAGAAAAACCTTGATAAAATACCCTATAAAAATATAAACTGTAGTGAAAATATACAAAAGTATTAACAGATTCAACCCATAAAAAACCCCCATCAATTTAAGAGTTGGGAATTTCCACTGGGTGTGGTGAGGGAACTCCCCGCACCCCGGCACCTACTCATAGGTGAGCAGCTGAGAGGCTCCCCTTTGGGTTTCCCAGTCTCTAAGGGCCTCCTCTCAGCCTGCAAGGGCCACGAACTGGGTATTGAGCAAAGGTTCAGATGAACAGCAGCATGGGGCAAGCCCTTGCCAGAAGGGGCACTTGCCACAGCGGCTGAGAGGTAGGGGACCTGGGGCACTGGAGGGTAAAAGGAGGCCCCCTCAGCGGCAGGAGGGAAGGGGAAGAGTTGGCTCAAATCAGAGGGACCTACGGCTCTGGAAGGACGAGTCACCCCACCCTGTCTCCAAACTGGAACCAGGCCAACCACTCCCTTTCAGTCCTCTGGAGATAAAGCTCTTTATTCCAGGGAGAAACTCCAAGAAAGCGTTCCTGTCCATCTCCTCTGGGACCACTCTTGCTCACAGCCTCATGCTTGCTAGGCAAGTGCTCTACCCCAGAGCTTCCCCCACCCCGCCAGGTGCTTTTTAACATACATCCTTTCAGGGTAAACTGGATAAAGCAAGCCCATTCCTAAGGGGAACATTTCAGTCCCAGTACATGGCAGTTTGAGCTGGCATCTTCCAGGGGGAAACTGATTTGAAAACTAAAAGCTGAGGGCAGCTAGAGCTGATCCATCCATGGGGCCCCAACACCAGTTCCACTCCTCCTCACAGGGTCCCCTGGGCTGACAGCCATTGTTTTACAAGGTGGGGGATGGGGATTCTCCAACTCTTGGTTCCAGCAGTTCCCAGAACAGTGAGACTGCAACACGCTGCTCCCAGGCAGTTTCCTTTAGAAACCAGGCCTCAAACAGCTGTCCCAAAGATGTGCACAATGATAAAGCACATTCCTGATACCTGAAATGAGAAAAGCTTTTGGCTAAACACAGACCAGCTCCCTCTACACAGTAAGCAAGCAGGCACCTTCAGACCGAGAAGCTGAGCTTGCTCTAGTCTGCTGAACTACCAACTCAGCCGTAAAACTGCCAGAGGGGATGGTAGAAAACAATAGGAAAACCATACGTTATGGAAAAAGCACTTCTTGAAACTGCATCACTTCCATTCTTAGTCCGAGTGTTTATATCAATTAAGGATTGTTTCTGATTTTTGTCCAGGTAATGCAAAATATTCCACTTAAGATTGTTTCTTTTATGTTTGAATAATACTGTGCCAGAAAACATTCTCTCACAACATCCACACATCAGAGATGGTCCAAAGAATTAAGCAAAAATAACTTTCTTTGCTAAAAGCCTCGCTCCAGGCTTCAAACAGGCAGTGCTCTGAGTCCCCAGAAACTGCCTAGGCAGCCCAACCTCAGGAGCCACAGTGCTCCACTTGGTTGCTGGAGAACAAGGATGTTCTGGGCAATGGGGGGCCGGTAGTGTGGAAGGGAGGGCACCCAAGCCAGGGCTCCAAGCAAAGGTCCCTGGCAGCACCCTCCCCCACCTGCCAGCCAGGTGAGGGAGATACCAGGTGCACTGACCCCCTGTGGGAAGGCTGAGGTTTCTGTGCAGTAGGTCTCACCCAGTAGCTGCACCACCACCCTGCAAAGCAACCCCCCTCTGTTCCCTTAATCAGAGCCATGCCAGGTTGCGCCTACTTTGCAGTTGACTTGGAATCCTATCACAGCCACACTTGGAGAATGGCTTCTATGAGCCAACTCCCAGATGAAAACACAAGCATTCCACAGAAGCTCACAGAGACATGTCAGGCACAGGGCAGGCTGGGGAGAACAGCTGGTGACTGGCAATCATGAGCTGGAGATGAGAAGTGCATGGGGCTGGCTGCAGAGCCAGGCCCTTCTCCATGCAGGGTGGGAGCCACTGTTAAAAGGCTGTGTATGAGAAGACAAAGGCTGGCAGCTGAATTGCCCAGCAGAGGGTTCCTGGGCTTTCTAAGGAGGCCATTTTTGAACAAGGGATGTGCCTGCTTTTCTTAGAAAGTCCCTCTCTTCATGCACCTTATGACACCTGAAGGAGCCGCAGTCTGAAGCCTTCTGATGCAATCACCGGCCCACTGTGTGCAAAAGCAAGAACATGGGAAAGGTCCAGCAAAGGACGGCTTTCACAGGGTGAAATACCAACACAACTGACAGATGCTGTAAACAGGCTCTTGGAAATGCATAGCAATTCACCATTCAGGCAAAAAGCATGACCATGATGCCAAATGCCAGGCATGGAGATGGCTGTAAACAGATGAGACCCTGCCTGCAAATGGGAAATAAGAAAGCACAGTCTGGCTTTGGACATCTGCCCAGCAGATTCCCAGACACCACAGATGTTACATTCTGTCATTTAAACAAGCAGAGCTGTCCCTGCAGTCCACTCTTTGACACACTTTGGTTGTGAAGAAGAGCAGCATCCTGGGTGGGCATCCACTCAGGTGTCCTCCTCCTCATCACTGACCAGCTCGCCTTTATCAGGGCTGGTGTCCCGCTCACGTAGGAAGTCCTCACGGATGGCCTCCAGTTCTGTCAGCTCCAGCCGGACCTTCTCCAAGTGGTAGGCGCGCCGGTTCCGGATCTGGCGCAGGGGGAAGGGGTTCAGATCCCCAAAGGAGATACTGATCAGTTTCCTGGCAGGATGAAGGGCAGAGATAGCATCAGCAGTGCTCAGGCAAATGCTCACATAGCCCCCACCATGGCTGTGGACAAGGCTGGGGCAGATGGGTGGGGCATGTGCCACCCTGGGAGACCGGGCTGGCCTCCTGCAGAGAGACAAGGAGGCACAGTGGCTGAGGGGAAGGCCTTGCCTGCCTGCCTGGACTCCAGCTCTGCCACCTTCGTGACTGAGGAGGGGACAGAGTTAAGCCACCAACTGCCTTTTGGCTCGGTTCCTTGTCTACACATGGGATAATAGGAACACCACATCCTAGGGTGTGGGGGTTACTTGGATCTGAGAACAGCACCTGACTCTTGCTCGGTGAGAGCAAGAGTGATGAGTGCCCACACCAGGTCACACACAGGGCAGCTGTTCAGGAAGACCATCCTGGGACTGACTGCCTGGGAATGGATAAACGAGCAAAGCTGGTGATGACCGTCAGACCCAGTCAACTACAGGACCAGTGTCGAGACCAGAGGAGTGAGGCAGCTGAAAGCTTTCATGTCATCCCCAGGTCATGACACCAACTTATGATAAAGGTGAGAAAGTTGTGATAGCTTGCTTTTAACCACCAGTCAGTGCTTTAATAAAAACAGAACGAAGAATTATCTCGAGGTCTGGCTATGGCTCTCCAGCCCTCAGCGGTCAGCCACACTGCACCCTGGGTGTCAAGAGAGGAGCAGGTGGCTCCAGCAATGAGGAGCTGGCCCCCTTTCCTGCCCTCGTTCTTCCGCCAGGCCCAGCAGCCTTGCTTCCAAACAGCAGAGGCTAGTTCCTCTCCTGCCACGAGCTCCAGGACAGGCATGAAGGAAGAGTCGGGTCAGGAGCACTTCCTCTGTGTCCACCAGAAGCAAACCATTTGCTCTTGCTGCTGAGCTTCTGGAAGGCTACATTTAACACAGATGTACACATTAAGAACATACAATTGGGGCAGGAGCGGTGGCTCAGCAGTTTCAGCACTTGCTTGGCAAGCATGAGGACCCATGTTCAAACCCCAGTACCACGTACACAACTAAGTGTTGGAGCAACTAAGGCCATGTGAAAAACTAAATAAAGTTGTTTCTCTCTTTCTCTGTCTCTCTCACTGTGCCTCTCTCTTTAAAAAAAAAAAAGAATATATAAGCCCTTAGGATTTCTGCCTTTTATACTTAAAGCACTTACTCCTCTTATCTGCCTAACTCTAATCCAGAGGATTATCTTGCAAGAAGGTGAAAGGAGAGAAAGGCTGGCTTTATTCAAATGCCAAGTTCCAACATGTGTACCAGGACAGGTGAACACCAGAGGTCAGGGCAAGCCTAAACGTACAGACTCCCCAAGTATGGAAATGAAATGCTGGCCAGGGACCAGGCAACAGGAGTCCACATGATCAGTTCCTTCTCTCCCACAGGCTCCACAAGCCCAGAACCTAAGTGCCCCCTTCAACACTGGGATTACTAAATTAACATTTGTATTTACTCCTTCAGTCAGTGGGACACAAGGAGAAATCAGACACTACCTGTATGAAACTCTACTCCTTATAGGCTCCCACAGAAATGCAGCAGGCCATTCAATCCATTTAACCCAAAGGCTCCTGAACACAACTGGATATAGAACTATAACATTCCCTCCTCTGCTTTTTTTTTTCTTTTTGTGGTACAGGGAATTGAATCCAGATCCTTGTACACGTAGACAAGTGCACTACCCCTGAGCTACATTTCCAGACCTTCATTAGATTTTATTTTAAGATGGGATTTCGGGATGGAACGGTGGCTCAGTTGTTGTGGTATTTGCCTGGCATGTGCAAGGACACGGGTTCAAACTCCAGCACCACATACACAATGGAGTGTCGGAGCAATGAAGCCACATAAAAAACTAAATAAAATTGATTATCTCTCTCTTTCTCTTAAAAAAAAAGATGGGATCTTGTTAAGTTGTTAAGGCTGATCTCAAACTTGAGGTCCTCCTGCCTCAGTCTCCCCAATAGCTGGAATCACAGGCCTCTGCTACTGCACCTGGGTCTTCACTCCTTTTCTGTAAGACCACTGTACTGTGGAACTGGTGCTCTTTGGAACCACTAGTACTGCGGGGAACTTATTAAATATTGGTGCTCCAACACAGAGGTGGGGCCAGGGTATCTGCAGTCTTTTATTAACATCCCAGGTGATCCTGCTGTCACTCATTAACACTTTTGGGAACTCGGCCTTTTAGCCTTGATTTTCTAAAAGAAAGGGGAACTGCACCAAGAACCACTCACAAGGTGGCGCTGCAGGACAGTGCAAAATGGGGGGGGGAGCTGCCCATCTCTGCCAGGTGGTGGCAGCAAAGAGCTGACGGGGGAAGGGGACTAATAATTCAGCACAAGGCGGACAGGGTTGGGGCAGGATTGGTCTCTGGCACCAAAATGCTCTCAGTACAGTTCATAGTTGGCCGGGGAAGTTCATTCAGTCATTCTTAGTAATCCTGACCAATGTGAGATTAGCGAGAATCCTCGAGGCTCACCTAGGATTTAGTATCAGTCTTTCAAAGGCAAATATCATTCTTAGATATCCTTTCTCATAAAATCTGCTCTCTATTATTAGGGTTGGCAATAAATCTGAAACTATTTAAATAACCCACTCCCCGAGAAAAAGACCCTAACAATAGTGAAGGCCTCCAGAAAGCCTGATATGTCCCTAGCCATCACCTTATGCTGCCAATGTCGAACTCAGCTGCTAGGGCCAGAGCAGCTAACTGTGGTCCAGGGGACATAGGGACAAGGGTAGCCCAGAACATGAAAAAAAAAAAACAAAACAAACATGCAGCTGCAGAAGGCAGGAGCAAAATGATTCGTGGACATCCAGCTGCCCAAGCCAGAAACAGGGGCCTTCCAAGTTCAAATCCTTCTCGCTCTCTTCAATCTGCCCCTACCACTTTTCTCCATCTCTGGGGCCAGCTTTCTCCAGGACACCACCTTTATTCTCTTCCTCTTGAACAGTCACTATCCCTTGGTCTGCCAGTGGCCCGCCTAAGCCCACAGTGACTTCTTAGATCGAGGAGTCAAGTCCTAAGTACAATCTATAGGAGACTGGACAGTCCAGCTCTGCTACAGCCCAGCTGCAAGTCCAAGCACACCGACAAGCCTGGCCAAGCCACTCCACAGCTCTCCAAACACACCTGCTTCCCGCCTGTGTGCTCCCAGAGGACAGCTCTGCCAGGCATGCCTTTCCTCTCCTCACTGCCCCTTCCCAGCCGCCTTCTCTCCCAGGCCTGGGCTTCCTCATCAGCACACTTGCCAAATGAAGCCTCAAGTTCAGGTGTTGTTCCCCCTATATCATCCCCAGTTCCTGACATAGGCCCTGCCACACAGTAGATGGTCAGTAAATGCTTGACGCCACGTAAGACTATGACTTTTGGTTGGGACTTGTATTTGTGGGATTAAGGATAAGACTATCTTCATTTCAGTTCCTCTCCAGTCTCTGGAAGGAAATTCCCTCCCCCATGCAGCATCCCATAAGGGCTTTGATTCTTGAAAACAGCAAGGACAGGCTACCCTCATGGAGACTGAAGCCAGGCAGCCCTTTCTCCTGACATCTGGACAGTCCCAAGGTCTCACCTTGCATCAAGGATAGTGCGGGTGAAGTAACGGAGATATTTGAAAATGGACATTGAATCTTGCAGTTTCAGGATCTCCTCTTCCTTGTATTTAAAAAGTGCCAGGGCAAAACGGAAAATAACCTGGAGACAGGATAGGAAATCTGTAAGTGAAGACACCATGGTTTTAGGCACATGCCTGGCCCATGGAGCTGGGGGCTGCAGGCATCCCCAGGGCCCTAAGGAAAGGCCATGCAGGGCCCTGCCCTGGGATAGACACAGAGGTGATGTCCACTGGGTGGACAGGGCCCTTTTTTTTTTTTTTTTTTTTAAAGAGAGAAGGACAGTGAGTGAGAGAGACAGACAGAATCAATTTTTACCGAGTTTTTCACATAGCCCTCGTGCTCAGACACTTAGTTGTGTACGTGGGTGCTGGGGTTTGAACCCGTGCACTCGTGCATGCCGGGCAAGCGCCGCAACTGCCAAACCACTGCTCCAGCCCAAGGGCCCTTTCTTACAGAGAAATAAACTGGTGGTTTTGAACAATTCAGCACAAACCAAAATTTCGCTTTGAAGTAACAAGACTTTTGTGGAATCCATTCATATTCAGCTAACACTGCAACTAGAAATCAATTTTATTTTATTTTTTATTTTTGGTACTGGGGATTGAGCCCAGGGCCGCTTTACCACTGAGCCATATCCCTGGCCCTTTTTATTTTTTATTTTGAGACAGGGTCTCACTAAGTTGCTTAGGGCCTTGCTACATTGCTGAGGCTGGCTTTGAGTCTCCTGAGCTGATGGAATTACAGGTGTGTGCTACTGTCCAGCTTAGAAATAAATTTTAAATTAAAAAAATAAAAAAATCAAGGTTTTTTGATTCTGAGTCTTGGAAAGCGCCCCCTCCAGTGGTAGTTCCCACTTCAGCTAATGAATGGGGGCCTGAGTTACTTTTAAATACAGTGAAAGAGAAGCAATTTTTGTTACTGATTTGTTTGGGGACATTATATTTGAGACTAGGAGGAATGGATTTCTGGCATCTTGGAAATTCAAGCAGCTTTGGAACAAACAGCTTTTTCCACATCCAAAGGGCCTTGGATAGCCTACACAACCTGCATCTTCTAATATTCAGAAAGCAATATTTATAGTATTCAAACAGGTCATCTTTTTCTTCACAATCCTACCAATAGCCCAAGAGGAACACTGTTTATGCCCTAGTTAAGAAGTCTTTTTAATAATGGCAGACTTGATTATAAAATTGGTAGTGCATTATGCTGTACACTAAGTTCAAGGGTCAAACTTTACTGCGAGAGTGTAAACTGGTGAAGCCCCCACTGTGGGGAGCTCTAGCATCAATACCAACACTACAGATGTACTTACCTTTGGGCCAGTGCTTCCACTTCTAAGGTTAAACTATAGATAACACTTGCACACATGTAGAAAGACAAAGTGTCGTGCAACAAAGTCTGAAGTGTCAAGAGACTGGAAACAACCTAAGTTTCCATCACTAGGGGCTGTTATATAAATTTCCGGCTCGTTGTACAAGGAAATACTACACAAAGTTACAAAAAAATGTGAGTCAGATCTGTATGCCCTCATAGGGAATTATCTCTAAGATACAATGACCTCAAAAATATTTTAGAGATGCATAAAATATGCTGAGAAGGATATGTAATAAATTAAGAAGAGCAACTAGGTGACTGAGAAGGAGGGATATCTTTCCATGGTATATGCTTAGTTATATGTCTTAGGTTTATTACATAAATTTATTACTTATTAAAAAACTGATTTTAGGGCTGGAGCGGTGACTCAGTGGTTTCTGCGCTTGCCTGGTAAGCACGAGGTCCTGGGTTCAAACCCCAGCACCACGTACACAACTAAGTGTTGGAGCAACTAAGGCCATGTGAAAAACTAAATAAAGTTGTTTCTCTCTTTCTCTGTCTCTCTCACTGTCCCTCTCTCTTAAAAACAAACAAACAAACTGATTTTAGAACACATAACAGACTAGGAGGGAGGATCATAGGCACTAAGGATCTGAAGTTGGCTCTCCTGAGTCTGTCCTCCTGATCCTTGGCTTATCAGATCTCCATCTCATCCACATAATGGAGATATCACCACCATCATTTGACAGGTAGTGAGGTTCGCACCATGAACCATCAAAGCTCTCAGGCTTTGGGGCTGGAGTGGTGGCTCAGTGGTTACGGTGCTTGCCTAGCACGCGCGAGGACCTGAGTTCGAACCCCAGCACCACATACACAACTGAGTGTTGTAGCAACAAAGGCCACATGAAAAACTAATAAAGTTGTTTCTCTCTCTCCCTCTTTCTAAAAAAAAAAGCTCTCAGGCTTTGATGTGGACTGTTTTTTGTTTTGTTTTGTTATTTGCTTTCTTGTGCTAGGGTTGAACACCTGCTAGGCATCACTTCACTTCAGCCCCAGACTGAGCACTTTTGATGGATAAGTAAATGACAGCTGCTTCCCAGGCTCTTCAGTGTCTCGCCACACTGAGATCACTGCTGCCATAGTTCCAAGTGAACCAGCCACTTGCCACAACCGACACAGACATCAGGCGCGTGTTTTTAAGAACAGTTGAACTGAATAAACCCACCTTTGGTCCCTCATAAAGAAAAGAATCCCATATTTTAAAGAGGATGTCACTAACAACACTGTCCACAAAAACCACCAGAAACCAGTTGAATGTGATGAGGGTATAGTCGACTTTGTACTGTTCAAAGTGGGCATGCAATCGGGGCAGTTTCTCACTCATGAGGTCTCTGAACACCCGCTGGTCCACCTGGAAAGGAAACAAAGGAGAAATGTGTCTGGGGTCTGCCATGGCAGACGCTCATCTGTGAATGGATGCATTGCAACACAACTACCTCCAACACGCACTGTGGGGCTCATTGAGAGCTGGACTACTCTGTGATACGGGCAGCTGACCTCACATGCCTAAGGTGCACACAGGTGTCCACTGACTGGCAACCTCCTTATAGCTCCTATACTCAAATACCCTGGGAGAAAAGGCTGTTGCCAAGAGCCAGCTGAACAGAGTCAGCCTTGCCAGCCCATCTAAAATATGGGCAGAGCTGCTACCAAGGGCCATAAACCTGGGTCCTGGGCAATACATCAAGATGAGTCTTAAGGACTGGGGACGGAGCTCAAAGATAGAGTGTTTATAGTGTGGGCAAGGTACTGGGTTGGATCCCCAGCAAAACACACACACACACACACACACACACACACACACACAGACTCTAGAGCCAAAAATGAAGTATGACATTACCACACATGTCCATGTAACAAATATTCATCAGGCTGAACAGTACAGTGGGGGTAGCGAGGACTCTAGAGTCAGAAAGGCTGGAGTGTGGGTCTCTCACTCAGTTCTACTGCTTGCTAGCTGGGAGATTTTTGGCAAATGATGTTCTAAACAGTTCTGTATGTCATCTGGAAAACTGTCAATAATCTCTCCCTCACTACTCTATTGTGAGAATTAAATGACATTGACATCAACTACTCATTCCATGACAGAGAAGCCATAGGTGGCCACTGCTTTTACCTGTTAGGTTAGGTAAGGGTAAACTGGGCAGAGGGCTAAGTAAGGTTCAACCTTGACCTCAAGGACTTAAAAGACAAGCAGGGGGTTAGGGATGTGGCTCAGTGGTAGAGTGCTTGCCTAGCATGCATGAGGTCCTAGGTTTGATTCCCAACACATTCCTGCGCCCCCTCCCTCCAAGGGAGGGAAGGCCAAGTGGGGCAGCCAGACATAGGGAGTAGCACAATAACTGCTGAGGGCCCTATAAAGATGTGTTCATGGAGTATTTGGAGCCCCTGGACAGATCCCATTCAAGCCAGAGGTCAGGCTTCTAGCGGAAGAGTGGGAGGCAAGGCAGCACAGCCTCGTAGAGTTGGTCACAGAGGCCACTACATCACACAGGAGGGTCAGAATGCCGTCCTACACGCCAGGGGCTTTCCCTGGCTTTGACTATAATCCGCATGAAAACATCCAGCTTCAATCATCACCCAATCAACACATATTTGTATGTGTGTGTAAAACAAAAGTAAGTTTCACAAAATAACCTGACACACAACAAAGGATAGCACCTACTTACTAAAGCAATCTATCCATGGTTTGAAAAATACAACAGGCACCAAGAAGTATCTGCGGCATTAAGCAGGACACCAGTAGGGTTGTGTATGTACTCAAGGTCTGACCCCAAGATGCATCAGGAAAGCTGGGTTGAGGGGAAGCAAGGCTGGCCAGGGAGCTCAGTTAGAGGCCCTGCCACAGATCCACACCAGAGGAGGGCGGTGTGATGGAGGACAGATGGATTCACAACTGTGTGGAGGTAAAATCTATAGAACTTATAACCCCTTTGCTATAAGAGATAAGGAAAAGGGGTGCTCAGAATACTCTGGCTTCTGACTCAAGGCACAGAGAGGACAGAGGTGTCTGAGGCCAGATCACAGGAGTTAGGGTCAGACTGCAGAGACTGCTATACTTGGTGTTCCAGGGCACTCCAATCAGGAGATCTCAGCACCTCATACGCAACTAACTGTCAGAGAAACAAAGGTCAAATGAAAAACTAAATAAAGCTGATTCTCCCTCTCTCTTTAAAATAAATAAATAAATGGTTGAATTATAATTTTCTTTTTTCTTTTTTTTTTGCTTTTTGGTATTAGGGATTAAATCCAGTGGTGCTTAACCTGAGCCACATCCCCAGGCCTTTTTTTTTTTTTAAGAGAGAGGGACAGTGAGAAAGGGAGAGGGAGAGGAAGAGAGAATCAATTTTTTATTTAGTTTTCCATGTGGCTTTTTTTTGCTCTGACACTTCATTGTGTACATGGGCTGGGGTTCAAACCCACGTCCTCATGCATGTGAAGCAGCAACCACTGAGCTACCACTCCAGCCACTCCCCCTGCCCTTTTTATTTATTTTTTTATTTTGAGACAGGGTCTCACTAAGTTGCTGACAATGACTTTTAACTTGTGATCCTCCTGCCTCAGCCTCCTGAGTCACTGGGATTATAGGCATGTACCACATCCAGCAAAATTAATTTTCTTAAAAAACAAAAGTGTGTTAGAAGTTGTGAAACTCCTGGTATGCAAAAAGTTATTGGCCTCTAGCCTCACCCACATCCACTCGCACTGGGAAAACTTGGGGAAGTGCACAAATTCCTAAAAGGCACTTCAAACGCTGTCACACCATCCCATGATATACACAGGGTGCCCATGATAATTCAGGCCTGGCTTCTGGAAGCCCTGCTCCCTGCACCCCCATGAACTCCTTCCATGGGGTAGAGTTGGTACTGCATACTAGTGAAGGTACTTTTCTGCTAATTCTATTCTATCCCTCGATGTTCAAGCAATTACAACACATTAGCCTCTACTTCAAGGCCCTGGATGTGGACCAAGTGTTGCCTTGAAGGAGCTTTAAAATGATAAGGGGAGGGGGTGAGCAGCTGACGATGTGACCAAGTGATGACACCTGTATTCACTGTGCCTGGGCAGGGCTGTTGAAGGCCTCAGAGGGAACAGGGCATGTAGCTTGTCTTGAAGTAGGAGAAGACCCAAGTACATATTTCTTCTCCCAACTGGGTGGCAGACTGTGCCTCACTTGAGGCTGCTGTGGCTGGCAGAGGGCTGATCATGGAGCAGGCTGCCAGGGAATGCTTGCCTGACCCTCTGCTTTAGCCCCTCCCACACTGAGCACCAGAGGATGTGGAATGACTGTGTCATTCATCTCTGTGTCCTCAGTGCCTTACAAGGTCCTGGCACACAATGTGCCCCTCAAGGATGGCAAGAGTGGAAAGCTGGCAAGCAGCAGGCTGCAGCAGCAGTGGGCAGGGGGCTCGGCAATGCTTTCTGGCAGGAAGGCAGTTGGACAGTGATTTGTAAAAAGCACAGCACTGAAGGCCACTGGCACACACAAAGCTCGCCCCATTTTAAGAGAAGCCTGATACAAGCCCCATCCATAACTTACAGAATGATTAAATACGTTATACACATCTGCCTGATGGAAATTTACTGGCACCAACATGGGGGATGAAGAGTGCACAATGACACAGGAAAAGGTTCATACCATCATGTGAACTGGCCAGGGTACACTTCACTCTCAACCCGAATATTTGACCATGTATGGGAAAAAAAGCAAAAGGAAATATATCAAAATGCTAACTGTGGTCTGTAATTAGTGATAACAAGTGGTTTTCATTTTCTTCTTAATATCCTCTGTACTGCCTAACTTCTCTTTATAAGTATCTATTACTTATTCAGCCAGAGTAAAAAAATCTCCTTAGAATTTACATTTATGGATATGTGATACAAATTTTATCTTAAATCCACACACTAAAAATAGGTCTTCCCTTTTACCTACAATAACAATATTAATAGTTTTTATAATGTTCTGAACACTACATTAAACCCTTTTAATACATCATCTAAATTCAACTTCAAACAATCTATGAGGGGGTATTAACCTCTCACTGATGGGAAAACAGAGGCACAGGGTTGCGAAGTGATGTGGCCAAGCTCCATAGCCCACAGGAGGGAGGCCTGGCTCTGATCTGTCTGTGACTCTCAGCCTATACTCCTCTAACCAATGTGCTTGACCACATCTTGGTGAAATAGAGATTAATGATTCTTTTTTTACATTCTGAAATACTAAGTAACCTGTAGCTTTAAATTTGAACATTTACAAAACTGATGTATTAGACCCAGCAAAGGTGTAGCAACACATTATCTAGGGCAACCATAGATATGTGTGGGGGACGGGGGAGGGATAGGTGGGGAAGGTGAGAGGGAGGGAGAATAGGGAGGGATCTAGGGAGACAATCAACAATGTAGCACACTCTTTACCCCCTTGAGAATCCAATAATACTTATGCAATCATTTAATTCTGGCAAATTTATAACCTAAGCATTTATATTGTTTGTAGGGGTGAAATATAGAAGATTCAAGAGCCTGGGGTGTGGGTGATGTGGGGGTAATTCTGGATTAAGAATATATGCATATCATATTGTTACTTTATATGCATATATGATTGTACAATAACTAAACTCATTAATAAAAATAACTTAGAGCCTTTAAAACTATTAACTTTTGGGTTGAGGATGTGGCTCAGTGGTAGAGCATCTGCCTGGTCTGTGTAAGGTTCTGGATCTGATCACAGAGGGACCAGGTGAACTTCTCCTAGGATCCATTGATGACATCTATGATACTAGGACAGGGACCTGGAAAAGGCAACTGTGGGAAATCTCACTACCCAGGAATGTCAGAGCTCAGCACCTCTCACCATTTTCCCATGATGCTGTAGGAGGCAGTGGGCAGAGGCAGGTGAACTAAGGACCACCGCCTCAGGGGTTGAGTCCAAACCCCAGCTTAGTCCTTAAGCAGCACCTTGTACAAGCTGCTCAGCGACTTTGACTCTTTCTCTTGAGTCAGAGGATAATGAGGCCTCCACCTGGTAGGGCCTGGAATGTAACTGGAGCACAGGGCTGGGGCTCACTAAGCCGTCAAACTGTAGCTGGTCAAATAGTAGTTCCTGTGAAGTTCAGACGTTTACTCTGCAGGGCTGGGCATCCTTAAATGACAGACCACGGCTCTGATGGTGCCCTGACTAACTGGAAGACCATCAGACAAGTAAGGACATCCAGTTAGATAATGGCTATCACAGAGCCTTGTGCCAGGGAAGTGGGAACCAAAGTGGGGCTCTGATGGCAGCCTTGAGAAGACGGGGCAGCACTGGTGTCACCGGGGCTGAGCAGCTTTCAGGGAGTAAGCAGGGGATGGTATTCTAAGGCGAGGAATCATATGTAAAAAGCACATAGAGCAGGCTGGAGTGGTGGCTCAGCTATTGGAGTGCTTGCCTGGCATGTGCCAGGACCCAGGTTCAAACCCCAGCACAACATACACAACCATCTCAGAGAAACAAAGGCCAGATGAAAAACTAAATAAAGTTGATTCTCTCTCACTCTCACCTCTCTCTCTGTTTTTTAACAACTTTATTTTTAGTTTTTCACATGGCCTTCGTTGCTCCAACACTTAGTTGTGTACGTGGTGCTAGGGTTTGAATTCACGTACTTGCGCATGCCGGGCAACTGCCATAACCTCTGAGCCACCGCTCCAGCCCCTCACCTCTCTCTCTTTAAAAAAAAAAAAAAAAAAAAAAGGCACACAGAGGGCAGGGCAGGGCACGGCCACAGAGCAAACGCTCATGGGGCACGCTGCCTCCAGTAGCTCAGTGGGCAGGGGACACTGCAGCATGGAAGGAGGGTCCTGCTGGGCTGGACCCTGAGAAGATGAGGACCCCAAGAGACGAAAGAGACAACTCAATCTGTGAGAAATGTGAGAAAAGTTGGAATGCATAAAGGCAGGAGGGAGAGGGGTAACTGCAGGGATATGGAAGGATGCAACCTGCCAGCAGAGAGGGGGACGAGCAGGGGGAAGGAACATGTGAGATGCCAAGTAGGAGGCAGTGACAGAAATGGTGACCACAGGGTCACAGGGCTTGGGGAACCAGAAAGCTGGGTAGGTCAGGTAGTAATTAGAGGCAACACTAAGGATCTCTCTTCAAAGGTAGAAAAACACAAATATGAAGTAAAACTCAATCAGGGTCCTACCAGGAAAAGAAAAATCTCTCTAAGCATCTGTAACAGAGGGAATTTTATCCCAGGAGCTGGTCACACCAGTCACATAAAAGCTGAGGTCAAGTGGCCAATAGTGAGGAAGCCCAGAGATTAGCAAGAGCAGGGATATTCCTGGGCTAGAGCAATATCAGGATCAGGCAAGGTCACCTCTGCATGGAGGACCCACCAGATAGGAGCTGCGGCCAAAGGAGACCCTGCCACAGAGGCAATACCCATGACAGAGAGCAGGGAGAAATCCCTGCCACTGCGCTCCTGCCATCCTCCAGTTTCCTACCAGTGCCTCCCACCTGCCTGTGGGGCTAGCCCCATAACACCCTGGGGAAGGGTGAAAAGAGCATCTGGGAGCAGGCCAGGCTTGGGCACAAACCTGAGAGGAGACACGCAACAGAGCAGGCACAGACATGGGTCTCTTAGCTGTGGCTAAGAGACAGGCGGTGGCTAAAGAGGAGATACATGTGAAGGCAGCAGAGAAAGGGCCCCAGTGGAAGCCAAGCATTGGCAGCAGTTCAGCCTAGCCTAGGGAAAAGAAGTCCTGAGCCACAGATAGGACACCTACCCAGGGAGAGACCAGCCAGGCCTATGGTGTCAGAATCCAGATGTGGAGGGCCTGACATGTGCTGCTCAGATCTCCTGCTGTGGGAAGTGACTGCTGGTCCCTGCTGCTGCCATTTAGGGTCTATTACTGTACTAGTTCCCAGAAGCCAGCCTAGCAAACACTGCAGGCCACTAATGCAGCCCACTCCATGGTGCCTCTAAGAGTTCTTGTCTGGTAGCTCCTCCATACTGGTACAGGATCACAGTGTCATCTGAGCTGTTCCTCACAATCCTCCTTCCCTCCCCTGGGCTGGAGGTTCTCCCAGTCTTCCCTGGCACCACTCTTTGCCCTTCAAAAGTCTTGACCCACAAAAATTTCTGGCATGTTTAATACTGCCTCAGCATCTGCATCAGGGAGAACCTGACCTAACACATTGGGCTCCTCTAGCACCTTAGAGCATAACTTGGCTCACTGGGGAGGTCTGCACCAGAGGACAGAGCACAGGGCAGGGAATGTAATATCAGGCCTATAGGACAACTCTATTTCTCTGTCAGCTTCCAGTTAGCTAAATAAGCCAGCCCAGCCCCCCACACAATAACTCAGTGCAGGCTCTGAGATGTGACCTGCCACCTTCAGGGATCGGTTGCTGAGGGCATGTATGCAAAGCTTCCCCCCACAGGGGTTTAATGCAGGTCAGCTATATTTCTACAAGTTGGTTACTGAAGCACAGCATTTTACAAAGTACCTGGGATCCTAAAAGAGTCTTTGTGTAATAGTCTCGAGGCATGAAAACTTCCACAATGGTAACCAGACACCAGAAAGCATCTTCTTGTTCCAGGTACAGGAGGGCTACTGCCACCAACCTACAAGCAAATGGAGTGAGATCAGTGCCAGGCCCTGCACCACAGTCTTCACCAAGACATCTGTTGAAGCCATTTTCTCTCTCATGGCCACAACTATTTCTAGTTCTCCAATAAAGAACAACAAGTAAAGAAAAAAATAAAATAAAATTGATTCTCTTTCTTTCTCTCTCTCCCTAACAAGAATAACAACAACAAAACCAACCAACCAAACAAACAAACAAAAAAAAACAAGTAAATGTTCCTGAGCAAGAGAGGCACTTCCTAAGATTTGAGAAGCAAAACTGCATTCCCCTCCCCCTTTCATTTGTTCAAAGATGAAACTGTTTCATACTAATTGACCAGCCTCATCTAAGGAAAAAAAAAAGTTTCACTGTGAGATTTTGCTAATGCAACTAATTCTTGGAGTCCATCGTTCCAGAAGTTCCAACTAATCCTTTTATGCTGGAGCAGTGGTTCAGTGGGAGGACTGGGTTCGAACCCCAGCACTATGTACACAACTAAGTGTTTGGAGCAATGAAAACCAGATGAAAAACTAAATAAAACTGGTTCTCTTACTCTCTCTCTCTCTCTCTCTCACTGTCCCTCTCTCTTTAAAAAAAGCAAAACAAGGGCTAGAGCGGTGACTCAGCAGTTAGGCACTTGCCTGACATGCATGAGTACACAGGTTCAAACCCTAGCACCCACGTACACAGCTAAGTGTTGGAGCAGCGAGAGCTATGTGAAAAACTAAATAAAAATTGATTGTCACTCTCTCACTGTCCTTCTCTCTTTAAAAAAATAAAAAAGCAAAACAAAACAAACAACCAGCTGTGAATGTAAGTAACAAGGAGTACACAATGCTTTAAAAACAACTTTTCTGATTCCATTCATCTTGCTTCTACTCTGGGGCAGACAAAGGAACCCCTGGGCTTTCTAGGGGAACTGCAATCAAGGCTGCCATGGGTGGGAAAGAGCACCAAACAGACCATTGTCTATGTTTTTCATAATGGAATCCCAAATCTACCTGTTTACACCTTGCTATTAATCAAGAGGTTATTTATCTGTAATCCCAGGTCTGGCTCCCAGTGGGCAATGGTACAAAGGCAAGAGAAAAGCCCCTCTCTACTTAGCTAAATTTCAAGAACCTCTGCCTATGACACAAGTTCATGTGCATTACTCACAGGAAAAACCCTGAAGCCCTTTCTTAAAGTTTGCCTTTTTTCAGGGCTGAGGACTGAACTCGGGGCCTTGCACTTGCTAGGCAAGCACTCTGCCATTGAGCTAAATCCCCAACCCCAAAGTTTGCTTCTTCTGCCAGGCCCAATAATCCCAGCAGCTTGGGAGGCTGAGGCAGGAAAATTGTGAGTTCAAAGCCAGACTCAGCAACTTAATGAGAGCTGTTTAAAAAATAAAAAGGGCCGAGGATGTGGCTCAGTGTAAAGTGCCCCTGAGTTTAATTCCCGGTACAAAAAAAAAAAAAAAAAAAAAAAGCTTTTTCTTTTTTCCTTTCTTTGATAAAATTAAAATAAAATCATCTCAAATTAAAAGAAAAAAAAAAGACCTGGGGATAGGTAGAAACAGAGATACTTCCTTCTGTTATGAACGAGAGGTAAAGTGGAAAG
The DNA here is from genome assembly GCA_004027875.1 of Aplodontia rufa. Taxonomy (NCBI): domain Eukaryota; kingdom Metazoa; phylum Chordata; class Mammalia; order Rodentia; family Aplodontiidae; genus Aplodontia; species Aplodontia rufa. The sequence continues at coordinate 47,334 of PVKS010000150.1, forward strand.
GTGACAACTGAGAGATGGAAGAGGAGAGAAAAAAAGATCAGGAGAGCACAGAAACCAAACGCACAGGGCCTGGGGATGCCAGGAGAGGGAGTAGAGTCTGAAATCTGAACAAACTGACTAACTGATGGTATAGATGATAGGTTTGAATTATCTACAAGAAACAAGTTTTCCTATTAAAGGTCTAGGTACTCAGAAGGGATGGACACATACCAAGTGTTTTTGAAGAAAAAAAACCCCAATAAAATAGTTTAAATTCAGAGGTTGTAATAGCGATGAGGGTAGAGGTGCAGAGAGAAAGTGTTGATTATCTGGAAGCATCACATATGTGTGGGAACACTCCATGACAATGCCAGACAAACAGGCATGCCCAAGTCCTCACTGGGATCCCTTCATTTCAGAGGTTTTCTGTTTCCAGGAAGTTTTAGACCAAGTATACAATGTGAATTACAGCTTTAAGCAAAACAAGATTGCTTTATTAGCACTAGGTTTCATCTGGGTCTTAGCCAAGTAGTGGTCCATTTAAAAATCTTTCCTTCTGCAATACTCTCATCCAAACAGTCTTTATACGTAAGGAAGGACCATGAGTTTTAATTCCATGCACTATCAACTACTGAAATCAAACTATTCTGATCAAAACCCAAGTATAAAGAGACCAACGGAAGAAAAACAAGACTCCAAGCTGTTTTAATGAATCTGACTTTCATGTTTTGTGGTTGTTTTTTGTTTTTGGTGCTGAGGACTGAACCTGGGCCTCATGCATGCTAAGCATGGGCTCTACCACTGAGGTACATCCCCAGCCCCAACTGGAGGTCAACACTGGCAAGGATCAGGAGCAAAAGAACCTCTGAAGCCAGAGTAATTGTAAACATTCAAAACTCAAGTTCATGCCAGGAAAGCACTCCAACTGCTGAGTCACAGGTCTAGTCCTAACTCCCCTTTTGAGACAAGGTCTTGCTAAATCTTTAAGGCTGGCCTCACACTTGATCTTCCTGCCTCAGCCTCCTGAGTGGTTAAGATTACAGGCATGCCCACCATATCTAGGTGTCAACTTTTTTTTTTTTTTTCAGAGAAAAGAGAGAGAGAGAGAGTCAATTTTCTTTATTTTTCATCTGGTTTTTGTTTTTTTTTGATACTTAATTTTGTGTGCTCAGGATTGAACCCAGGTCCGTGCACATGCCAGGCAAGTGTTCTACCACTAAGCCACCGCTCCAGCCCCCCAGCTACCAACTTTTATATTCTTGATGCTTTCTGCAAGTACATGTTTCCCTCAGTTATTCTAGAACTAGGGATACTGCATTATAAAACTAGATTGCTGCAATTATTTCTTCACCTTAAAATACAGGCTTTTCTTGGCCAATCAGGAGGGAGGGAGCTGCTAGGCAGTGCCTGGTGCCAAGGAGTTCACTAAATGACTAACAGGAGTCTTCTGTGGTTGACACCCACCTGTTTAGACCTTGGCAGTAGCCGATATCCGGATTCCGCCAGGAGAAGGCGAGTAGGACATTCCGCAACTTCTGTATACCTTCTGAGGTGGGGCAAGAGTAATGCTTATTGTTGGGCAGAGTTCGCAGCAGGTCCAGCTCTATCTGCTTGGAGGCCGGATTCTGTTTCTCCAGCGCTTTCTGAAGTAAGGTCTGGAAGTAGCCTGGCTCAGCGCTGTCCTTGAATTTCCTCGTGTGAAGGTCCACACACCACTTCCATACCTTGGAACGGTGCTCATGGGGAATGCCTGCACGGATCAAGTTTTTTAATTCTGGAGAGCACATCATCTCCCTGTTCATTGTACTCGCAAAATAGTTTTCCCACTTGACCCCAGTGGAAACTTCCTGGTTTTCTGTGAGGTAGAGAGTCTTCAGGTCCAATGCACGGACCTTGGCGACCAACTTCTCTTCCTCGTCATCATCAGGGACAGTCCTGAACCCATAAATATCATACTCACTGTTGAAAAAAAACCAAAAGGGGAAATGAAAATGATACAGTCCTGATAAAAATACCAATGAAACAGAATAGAAAACCTAGAAACCAATCCATGTATGCCTGGGACTTTGATGTGGGACCAGATATTTCAACCCAGTAACCAATCTCAATAAACAGGGCTAGGACAACTGGCCATCTATATGGAAAAAAATTAAATCAGATTTCTTCTTCTTTTTAAGAGAGAGGACAGTAAGAGAGAGAAGAGAAGAGAAGAGAGAAAGAATCAATTTCACTGAGTTTTTTACGTGGCTTTCGTTGATTCAACACTTCGTTGTGTACACAGTGCTGGGGTTCGAAACTGTGTCCTCGCATATACCAGACAAGTGCTATAACTGTTGAACCACCGCTCCTGCCCCTCTTTTTGATATTATACAGGAAAAAAATAAATAAATTCTAGATACCTTAAAATCCCGAATGGGAAAAGCACAGAATATAGACAATACCACAAAAATAAGACTGATTATAATGGCAACATCAATTTGTGTGTGTTTATATATCATGCATATACATGTGAATAACAAAGTCATCATTTCAATTTTTTTCTGATTTTAGATAGGGTCTCACTGCGTTACCCAGGCTGAGCTGACTTCAAACTCCTGGCCTCAAGCCATTATCATGGTTGGCCTCCTGAGCGGCTGGGCTGTATACAGGTCCACACTCTGCACCCAGCAAGAAGACCTTTTTAAAATGTGAAAAAACGCTGGGAGTGGTTGCGCATGCCTGTAATCCCCGCAACTCAGGAAGCTAAGGCAGCAGGATCACAAGTTCAAAGCCAGCCTCAGCAACTTGGTGAGACCCTATCTCAAAATAAAAAATAAAAAGGGCTGGGGATGTGGCTCAGTGGTTAAGTGTCCCTGGTTCAATCCCTGGTACAAAAAAAAAAAAAAAAGTGAAAAAACAAGAAAATGTCTGTTAAGAAAATGTCTGAATGGGAATTAAGGCTATGGCAGGCAAAATAATGGCCCCTCAAAATGTCTACATCCTAATCCCTAGAACCTGTGACACGGCAAAGGAAATGTTACAGATAGAATTTAAGACAAGTAGATTATCTGGATTATGCAATAGGACCTGAGATGTGCACAAGCCCTTCAAAATGGAAAACAAACAGAATCCTCAGTTAGAGAAATGTGATGATGGAACAGGCAGGGGAGATGCTTGGTGTAAAGGACTGCTTTCTTTGAAGATGGAATAATGGGCCATGGTGGCCTCTAGAAGCTGGGAATTGCCAGAGGTTACAATTGGCAAGGAAAAAGGGACTAGTTTTAAGCTTCAAGGAATAATTTTTTTTTTTTTAAAGAAGAGAATATGAGAGAGAGGGAGGGAGGGAAGGGAAGAGAGAATCAATTTTATTTATTTTTCATCTGGCCGTCGTTTCTCCGACACTTAGTTGTGTATGTGGTTCTGGGGTTCAAACCTGGGTCCTTGTACATGCCAGGCAAGCACTTTAACTGCGAGCCACTGCTCTGGCCCAAGCAACCTTTTTTTTTCAAAGAGAATCAATTTTATTTTGTTTTTTGTGTAGCTTTCGTTGCTCCAACATTTCATTGTATATGGGGCGCTGGGGTATGAACTTGTGTCCTCATGCATGCCAGCCAAGTGCTGTAACTCCACTGCTCCAGCCCCAAGCAACAACATCTTGCATGAGCAAGAAAATGAACTGTTCCCTAGAACACCCAGAAAGGCACGAAGACCTGATGAAACCTTCATTTTAATCCAGTGAGACCCATGTTGGTCTTCTAACCTATAGAACTATAAGATAAAAAAAAAATCTGTGTTGTTTAAATCACTTAGTTTGTGGGGATTTGTTAGGAAGGCAATAGAAACTAACAGAAAGACTTTTCATGCACTGAATGTGTGAAACCCATACAGTACTTTGGAAACTGGATTTGGCAGAATTAAGACATGCATTCCTTACATGTCAGGCATCTTCTATTCCACATCTAGAATACTTTTTTTGCCTGTTTACTGCATCAATGGTTATAACAAAGAAAAATGGAAAGATCCTGAATGTCCTCCAGGAGGAGAAGAGTAAAGCACTGTAGTCCACTCATCCAATGAGGTTCTCTGAAGCAGGTGAAAAAAAACGTGCCCAGTAGCTACCTAACACAGGAAGAGTATATGGCTCCTTCAGAATAGCTGCAAGGCTTGCAGAAAGTAATAGCCACCCCCGGAAGCAGCAGCACACAGTGCACAGGCGGAGCTCTTGAGAATCAACCTCAAAAACAGTGTTTTGCAACAGTGGTGTCGATCCTACTCTGACAGCAGGTTTCTGTCATTTGAGTAGCCAAAACAACACTGGCAGGTGCCAAAAGTTCAGGGAAGGAAAAGATCATGTCAAATAGAAGCAAGGCTTCACCTGGGGGTAAGAGAGAGGAGAGGAGAAGCAGCGAGACTTAAGCAAGGCTCAGAACATTGCTGTCCCTAAGTGGCGGAGGGTGAAAACAAGAGAGAAGGGTGGGCCAAGTAATCTGCAGATTTCTCCTAGCTCCATTATTTCATGAATTCCACTTTTCAGAAAGTAGGTTACAAGGATTCTTAATCCAAGATCCATCGTGGTCCTCCAAATTCTGTGATTTCAAGAAAAATATGCAAAATTGTGTATGTGTGTGTGTGTGTATGTGTGTGTGTTTAAGTGTATCTTGGGGGTAAGTGTGTCCATGGCTTGTATTAGACTGTCTGTGAGTTCTGGACCACTGAATCAGGTTCTCCAAGAAGCTTTCCCTTATTAAAAAAGCCCAGTCCTCCTCTTTGCTCTGAAATTCCCTGTGGATATACCTGTGTCTCAGGAAAGGGTTCCTAATGGAAACCTCACTCCACCCAAAATGAGTACAGACGGGAAGGAAAACTACTTTGACATAATACACAATAAAAAAGTCTTGCAGTCAAGAGACCTGGACTGAGTCCCAGACCTATCACCTGATTACTGGGGAGATAATGATATCTATTCTGCTGATCTGACAGCACTTGTCACAAGCATCACATGAGAGAGCTGTGTCAAGTCTCCGCGAATGCCTACTGCTAGAAAAGGATGCTTCAGAAACAGGTACTAGCACCTTTACCTGACAAGATGAGGCTTGATGAATGCTTGTTCCGGCTGCTCCTGACTCTCAACCTGCAGAGCATCCTCCAGCAACTGGGCTATGACATCCCGTGCAGGACTCTGTTCTTCTGAGCAAACTGGTGTCTTCATTTCTTGAAGCAATATCAAGTATTTACTTTCTATCTGGCAGAGTTTGGCTTCCAGGCTAGAATACTGCAGAGAATGTGGGGGTTACCTCCATCCAGAGACATGGGAAAAGCAATCCTTAGTTACCTTCAGTAATCAATAATGATAAGCCCAAACTATTAGAAACTAAGCCAGAGACACACTGCTACAAAGAAGAAATTAATGTATGCCACCGGCCACCTGTCATGTTTTGAAGATCTATTTGGCCTTTCTCTTCATTCTAAAAGATCAGGCGCAAAAGGGGTTCTGACAATTGAAGGTCTGGATGCCAACACAAGCATCACCCCTGCATAGGGCTGGACTGAGCATCAGAAACCAGGCTACCGGCCAATTACCTAGGTAAAGCTGATGCCACCATGCACAACAGCCATGAGTGCCTCTCCCATGCCATAGCAACTTTCTTAGGACACTGTGACTCATGACCTGTTCCCATCCGCCACCTGATCAGACAAATCAAATACAGGCTGGAAAACATGCAGGAATAAGGTTTGAGAAGACATTTTGATGTCTGCTCAAAAACATAAATAAGATATATAACATGTGGACAAGTGTCATTTGATTATAACTCATTTGATGACAACTAAAATGTCTGTGGTACCTTTAAACTTTATAAAGCCTTTTCTAGGCATAATTGTGTCGCACTCTTAAGCCAAGAGTCAGTGGGTTCACTGTGGTTATTATCCTTACCACCTCCATGTTATAGATATGGAACTAAACATAAATCAAATTTCAAATAACTTTCATTTGGGGGACCTTATGATTCTATTTAATTTTTCCCCCCAAAATTCTATTTTGCATACATATGGCTGAGTGTAGTGGCAGAGGCCTGTAATCCCAGCAACCCAAGAAGCCAAGGCAAGAGAATTACAAGTTCAAGATAAGCCTTAGCAACTTAGTGAGACCCTGTCTCAAAATTTAATAATAATAATAATAATAGTAATGAAAAAAAGGGCTGGGGATGTGGCTCAGTGATTAAGTGCCCTTGGATTCAATTCCCAGTCCCCCCACCCCCAAAACTGCATATGTATGAATGAGAGCCCCATCTAAGGGCATCTCTCTGTTTTCATCAAAGTCTAAGTACATAGCTCTATGTACAATATATACTTTAAATACATTTTGATACCAGTAGTCACATCTCTTGAAGTATAGCAGTTGAACTAGTTTTAAAGCACACCCGTTTAGAAATGGTTTCCTAACTTTCACTTCTACCAGATAATAGAATATTCTCATCCAGACCCACCTTTGCCATCAGATCTCTCTCTCTCCTTTCTGCATTTCTCCGTAGAGCTGAGAGTTCCAAAATCTCTTTATTTAGAAATTTATTTTGGGTTTTGTATCCCTGTAGATTATCCTGTTGGGGCAAAAAACAAAGACCATCAATTCATACACTGCTTGAATGTTGACTAATTAGCCTATGTAATTAGCATATTGCAGTCTCACCAGTCAAATAGCTCTGCTAAGTTGAGACAAGTTCTAAGAACTGGAAGATATTAATGGGAACTTTCCAATTGATCTTTTTAGCCATGTGTGGCAGTAGAAGACAGAGAGGCACTGCTGCTATCACGAACAAGATGGAAAAAACAGCTGCTTAATGATGTCGATTTTTCTCCATCAATGACAGGAAAGGTAAACAAGACTTATTTCCTAAATATGCAACTATTTTATCTATTCGTATTTACCGAGGTCGAGTAACGAAAGCAAAACCCTATATTCTTCTCTCTTTTTTTTTCCTTCTCTTTTTTAAACTAGAGAAATTAAACAGATTCTCTGTAGGTTTTCATCTTTACTTACCCAGTTTGTATATGCAGAAAAAGACTAAAACATGTATAAAGGACCTTAAGTGATAATTATACTTAATAATGGATACTTAAAACCAATGATGGATAAGCCACTTAAAAAAGCGTACCCTCTAGGGCTGGAGTGGTGGCTCCATGGTTACAGAGCTTGCCTGGCATGCACCAGTATGCGAGTTTGAACCCCAGCACCACGTACAGAACGAAGTGTCAGAGCAGCAAAACCACATGAAAAACTAAATAAAAATTGATTCTCTCTCTCTCTCTCTCTCTGTCCTTCTCTCTTAAAAAAAAAAAAGGCATATCCTCCTCTATTTTTTTTATATTGAAAACTTTCAAACTTGTGGAAAAGATGAAAGAAAAGTATGACAGAGAAGGAGAGGCAGGCAGCTCAGTGGTAGAGCACTGGCCTAGCATGCACAAGGCCCAGGCTCAGCCCCCAGCATTGCAAAGCAAACAAGCAAACAGAACAAAACCCAGGAATACAATGAACATTATACACCTGATTCACCAACTGTTAGCTTTTGCCGTATTTACTTTATATCTTTAAGAGAACATGACAAGCCAATGGCAAGTTCTGCCAACTCCAAAAGCTAACACAAAAGTGGGGGAAGATTTTTCATATAAAATGCTGTGAAAATAAATGTCACAGAATCTCTTCAGACCATTATTATGACAAAAACAATGAACTGAAGATGCTTCTAAACAGAGACTAATTAGAACTACCTTTAAGCAGTGACTTCTGAATGCTCTTTATAAATTTAGTCTTTCATAAGACTGAATTTATACCCTCTGCCCCCCCCCCCTTTTACAATTATTTCTCTTTTATAACCGGACAGGTTGGTGCCTGGGGTTCCTGAGGAATTTTTGACCCTTTAATCACAGAAGACAGTTTGTTCAAGGAAGCTGCAAGGGCAAGCCAGAGTGGTCAAGATGCTGATCCCTGTGCTATCACAGGAAGGAGATGGCGGTGATTCTCCAGGGATGTGTCCACAGATACGCACCGATCTCCACACCTGAAACTACCTCAAGGGTATACAATTTCTCCATAAAATGCAGAAGAACTGAAAAAGTTTTAATAGCCTCTTTAATCATGAACATTTATGGAGCACTTGCTATGGGTTACCAGTGCCACATGAGGTCTGTGACATTCACATCTCTCAGGGGGCCGTTCTTGTCATCTCTGTCTCCTAGGTAAAGAACTGAGATACCCATCCACGAAGTATCTGGGCAGGGAAGCAGGCTTCTGTGGGACAGACCTGAAGGGCTCCTAGCCCTGTATGCTCAGCCCTGCCACCCCCCTACACTCTGAAACACACCACACCTAACAAGCCTCATCAAGAGAAAGAAGTCCTTAGAATACCAAAATGTCAAACCCAAAAGGAGGTCCACAGATTTCGTTTTCTGACCCGAATCATGGTGTCTTCCTCTCTCCCAGCATTTTAAAGCTCCCATGTTTAGCAGTAAGCAGAAAACTACCACAAGGCAGGTCAACCAAAGGAAGGTGGGCTGGAGAGCAACTGAAGAATATGTTCAACAATGATGGACAGAAACTGAGTGATATGAGGTGGGCCAGCAAGAGCAAGCCATTACCATCTGCCATATCTGTCTTTTTTCTTTTCTTTTTTTTAAAGAGAGAGGGACAGTGAGAGAGACAGAGAAAGAGAGAAACAACTTTATTTAGTTTTTCACATGGCCCTAGTTGATCCAACACTTAGTTGTGTTTGTGGCGCTAGGGTTTAAACTCGGGTCCTCGTGCTTGCCAGGCAAGTGCCAAAACCGCTGAGCCACCACTCCAGCCCCTCTTTTTCTTTTTTTTAAGAGAGAGGGAGAGTAGGAGAGTGAGAGACATAGAGAAAGAGAGAATCACTTTTATTTAGATTTTCATTTGGTTTTTGTTCCTCCGACACATAGTTGTGTATGTGGTGCTGGGGTTTGAAATCAGGTCCTCACACATACCAGGCAAGTGCTCTACTGCTGAGCCATCTCTATAGCCCCATATCAATATCTTGAAACCACACAAAGTGTCAGGCACCATATGCTTGGGATTCATCCAGATCACCTCCTTTAACCCTTACAACAACCCCTTGAGGTAGCACAGTGAACCCCTCTGGATTTCATAGACGAACACACGGAGGCAGAAATGTGAGGTTGCCTGCCCACAGTCAGAGCTCTTAAGTGACAAATCTGTCTTTGTACCCAGCCAGGCCTGGCTTCACAGCCTGAGCTCAATCTAAACCACTGCCCACACTGCTCTGCAACCCCTTCCTGCCTGGCGCTTATGACAGCTGTGATTCTGCCTTTATGCTTGTGCCTTCTAAACCAACCAGTGGGCTCCAGGAGAACAGACTGCCACATGCAGAGCTCCAAGGCTGCTGGCACACAGCTGAACAGATGGATGAGAGTGTGCAGTAGGAACATCCGTGTGCATGAAGACATTCACAAAACACACGAAAGCCTCCCTGAGAAGTCAAATAATACTTATGCAATCATTTAATTCTGGGAAATTTACTTCATATCTGTACATATATGGACATTTATATCTCTTATGAGGCATAATATAGAAGAATTAAGAGACTGGGGTGTGGGCAGTGTGGGGGTAACTATGGTTTAGGATCAAATGCATATCATATTATTACTTTATACACATTTATGATTGTACAACAACTCAACTCCTTAATAAAAAACTTAAAAAAACATACAGGAGAGAAGACATAGACGAAGGGAATGATGCCAAAGCCAGAGGATGGACCACTCCAGACCCTTAATGACAGCAATACAAGTGCTTCAACTACATTGTTGAATAAAATCCTACAGAAGTTTATCTCCTTAAAAAAGGAGAATTGCATAAACACAGAAAAGGCCTAAAGGGAATTTGGAGAAAACAAAGAACTTAAGTCTTTAGGATAAAATCCTAGGACTAATTGCTTGTCCTTAGCTCAAAATATAATAGAAACAAAAAGTAACCATGTGTCAGACCACATAAAAGTTAGTAAGGAGGACTGGAATTGCAGCTCAGTGGCAGAGTCCTTGCCTAGCATGCATGAGGAGCTGGGTTCAATCCTCAGCACTAAAAGAGAAAAAAAAAAAAAAGGAAATCTCAAAAGGACAGGAATTTTTACATCCACTAACAATAAAATAAGAAAAACAGCTAGTAATAACAAAAAGATGTATAAATACATCCTAAAAATAAAAAATATAAAAAATTTTCAAACATTTATGTTTATTTATATACAAAAATACAGAACAGTGCCAGGGGCAGAGGTACATGCCTGTAATCCCAGCATCTCAGGGGGCTGATGCAGCACGAGGATCACAGATTCAAAGCCAGCCTCAGCAACTTAGCCAGGCCCTAAGCAACTTAGCAAGAACCTGTCTCAAAATAAAAAATCAAAAAGGCTGAGGACGTGGCTCAATGGTTAAATTCCCTGGGTTCAATTTCTGGTGTCAAAACAAACAGACATACAGAATAGCTATTTATATATGCAAATTATATAAACATGTATATTTTCCACCTGGACACTTTAAATTTACGGGTCACAGAAATCAATACTTCCTCTTCAAGCATGCCCTCTAGAACTGAAGGACAAGGAGAAAACAGGTCAAAACTCATACTCTGTGCTTTCCCTCCTCCTCTCTCAAGCCCTTTCAATCCTCTAAGGGTGTTATGGTTTGGATGTGAGATGTTCTTGAAAAGCTCATGTATGAGACAATGTAAGCAAACTTAGAGGTGAAGTGATTGGGGTTTAAGAGCCTTAATTCCATCAGAGAATTAATTCCCTGACAGGGATTCACTGGCAGTAATTGATGGAAGGTAGGGTGTGGCTGGAGGTGGGTCATTGGGAACATGCCTTTGGGGTATATATTCTGTATCTCTGCTTCCTAATTGCAATGCCCTGAGCCACCTTCCTCCAGCACACTCTTCTGTCACGATGTTCTGCCTCACCTTGAGCACCAAGGAATGGAGCCAGCAGCCTTCTACGGTCTAAGACCTCTGAAACTGTGAGCCCCAAAATAAACTTTTCCTCCTCTATGTTGCTCTCGTCAGGTCTTTTAGTCACAGCAGTGAAAAAGCTGACTAAAATACAGGGCCACTGCAGGGCAGAGATGGATTAGGTGTGAACATCTTCAACATGGCAAAGGGAATGGATCCCCCTGGCATTGGCATTAACAGGCCCCAGGCAGAGCCACGTCAGGAAACATGAGGTACTGACCCAGGCTGGCTGGCATCACTTTCCCACCTGGAATCCCGTCTCTTCATAAACTGTCCCACTTAATCTAGAGCCACAGGCTTTAAAATTATTGAGAAAAGTTTGGGGAAAAGATTTCATGATTGATTCAAAACCATCCCAGCTATTATGCCACAACAAGAAAAGTGAGCAGAAAGTCCACTCTGATAAACCCTGTCTTTGGTCTCCAAAAGGAGCCAGTCAGAGTTGCAGCAATGGTGCAGCACACTGGTCACACACCTAGCTTGGCTCCCTGGGAACATTTGCCCTGTAGGCTTCTCTACTCCAAGCTTGGGCCATCACAGCCTGGATACCCAATGCTCTAGCAATTAGTCTCCATATGCTTACAAAAATAGACACCCTGCTAATTGCTTCCAAATAGTGTTATTAGAATGTCCCTCTTTTCACTGTATTTTCCCTAAATCAGATGAAGAAATTTAATTAAATAAAATTAATGTGTTAAAGACTAAAAAAAATAGACACACTTGCAAAATGTAAATTTGAACTGGTATTAGCTGAGTGTATTACTGATGGGATGTCTATTTAGGGTCAGGGACAGTCAAGGTTGTATACATAAACAAACCTGACTTCTACTGGCAACACTAACTAGGCCCTTTTTTTTTTTTTTTTACTTATGTAGTAGATATAAAGTAATGATATTGGGGTTTTTTTGTTTTTACTAATAAATCCTTGTGGCCTCACATATCCAATGGATATTGTCACTGAGACATGGTCACTATGGGAGACCAACAATGCTGCTGTTATTCCAGGTTTTTAACCTCCACTTTATAATTGTCTTCAAGGTCCCTGGCCTGATCATCATTCACTCATTCGATTCAATGCCAGTGCATGACAGGAAGTGCAAGGGATGAAGTACATGTTCATTAATAACCTCAACAGCAGCAAGACTTTGCCATTCAAGGATAAGCTCCATTTCGGGGTGCAAACATCTTTGGAGCCAAAATGCAAAAAGAAAGTGAGGGGTATTTTGGGGCCAGGGGTGTTGGTAGCTACAGACCTGCTTGGGGTCTGCTACAGTCAGCTGGGCTCTGCCCTATGTCCTATGGGACACGTCCATCTGAAAGCTCTCTGACAGAGATCTCAGGAACTGAACTGGTGGCAGCAAGGATTTGGTCCTTTCTATGACCTTACTGACAGCAGTGCAGGGCCACTCAATTCTTCCCTGTGGACCAGAAGGTTTCTCCACAGACAGAAGAGCCAGACTGCCCTTGCCTCCTACAAGAGCTGGGTGCTCCTCCTATCTCATCTGCTGGTCATCACTCCAAGTGTAACCTGGAAAGTCACTGCTGTTCAGAAACCAGCCTCTCACCCCAGGCATATCCCAGACAGGGATACTGTCCTCCCTTCTAAGGGTCAGGACCCTCCCACTTTAGGCAGGGCCTGAGCAGGTCACTTCTCAGCCTGCCTGAAGCAGGTCCACCTCCTCAGGTGGCCCTATACCTGCTATTGGGTATATGCTCCTGCCCAAGCCTATGTTAGGCCCTATGGGTGGCTTTTCAAATTCAGTTTGTATGTGTATTCACATACCTTGAGGGGCATGTTCTATGGAATAATGAAGTCCTACGGGTGGTATAAATAGAAAGGGAAGTCTTAGCTACATGAAAATGTTCCAAGCAATGACAACAGTGCTGGACCAAAAGTTTCATTTTTCAAAGAAGCACCTTAAAATGCCAAGTGTTATTTGACCAGAGCTGGGGATATAGCTCAGTGGTACAGCATTTGCCTAGAATGTAGGAGGCACTGGGTTCCATCCTCAGCACTGTAAATAATAATAATAATAATAATAATAATAATAATAGTAATAATAATAAAACAACTATTATTACTTGACTATAAGTTCTATTATACTTGCCCCCACTTAAAAAAAAAAAAGAAAAAGAAAAAAAAAGGCACAGCTACTCAGCTGCCTCAACAAATTAGCTGACGTAGGCCAGTGCCTGTGAGGTGGCATGATGAAGTTAACTGGTCTCTGGATCTCTGTTCCAGTAACCACAGCCAAGTCCCTGCTCTTACTTTTAGTCTGTCCAGCTCCAGCTGGTCCCTGCTGATGGGGGCGGTCGAGGGGGAGCTGGGTCCAGAAATGGGAGAAGCCACGTGGCCCTCGTGCTCACTGAGCTTGATGATGACCTCGTCCTTGGCCTGGATGGTCTCCATCAGCATCCCCAGCTGCTCGTTGAGCTCGCCCACCTTGCTCTTCAGTGTCCTCACTTCCTGCTGGAGACTCTCCTTCTCCAGGCTGAACCTCTCCAGCTGGCTGCTGAGTCCCAGGATCTGGTCATCCTTCTGATGGATAAGCTCTAGCATGTCGCTAGGGACCCCCTCACAGAGTCGGCTGCTTGTGAAATACTTGTCATATTGGGACGACCGGACTGTCTGTTGAAGCAGCCGAACCAGCTCCTGGGAGCCAAGAGGAAGATCAGATGAAGGGTAGAGATAACAAAGGAAGGGAGGAAAAGCAGAAATCATGACAAGGCTACGTGGAGCAATCGCTGGAACTTGAGGAAACACAGAAACTTTACTGGAAACATTTTAACACTGAACTTCCTCTTGAGAGATCTCAAAAATAGAAAGGAAAAAATATTTACTCCATGAAGACTGTGTATAGAGAACAATAATAGGAAACAGGAAATAATGGAGTGCACACTGTAATTAGCAATGGTTCCTGGCAAATGTTCATCAGTATTAGAGAATCTGTGCTCTGAGATTCACTTAAATGCTGAGCAATTAAGTCTAACTAGGTTTGATCAGCTCATAAACTGTGCTGTTTAACAGGACATACAAACTCTTTAAATTGTTAAAGAACGGGGCTGGAGCGGTGGCTCGGTTGTTATGGCGCTTGCCTGGCATGCGCAAGTACACAGGTTTAAACCCCAGCACCCACATACACAACTAAGTGTCAGAGCAACGAAGGCCATGTGAAAAACTCAATAAGGATTGATTCTTTCTGTCTTTCTCTCTCTCACTGTCCTTCTCTCTTGAAAGAAAAAAAAAAAAAAAGAAATTGTTAAAGAACTCTGAGCTGAAGCCATGTTTAGAGACAGCTGACCTCAGGGGCAGAACTGAGCAGGGTGTGGAGAGCACCATCCTGCAGCCTCTTCTAACGGACCTTTCCTCTCCCTGGCAATTTAAAGGCTGGGCAGAATGGTAGTGCCCAGCATGGTGTCATGCAACACAAAGCTCTAGGGGGAAGAGTTGCCTTTGGGAGACAGACTGTGAACCAGGCTTTCCTCCTTGGTCTTAAACAGCAGATGTGGGGTCAGGCAGAAGTCTGAAGACCAGTTACCTTCTGACTGGACAGGTCCTTCCTCAGCCGCTCCAGCTCCTCCTGCTGGCTCTGAACCTGCAGCTGCAACTCGAAGGCCGGCTTGCTCAGGCTGCCACTTGATGTCCCCTCACTGGAAGGGTCACCACTGCTGTGACGATTTTTATATGATCCAATTATGTCTTTCAAAGGGCGCTTTCCTTTGTAGGGGTTACGTCCAAAGTCAAAGGGAAATCCTGAGGCAGTTATTCCTACATAAAACAAAACTTGCTTTTCTAAGTGCAGGCCAACTCTTCCATTTAGAAACAATAAAATAAAGTGTCCTCACAAATCACCCTCCAGGGAATTTGTACTCATCATTCTGGAGAATAACCAACATGCCTAAAATTAAAAGTAAGTTCCCCACTGGATCTCTCCTCGGAAGACCACCATGTGGTCACTTTAAAAGGAAACTAAGACACCCTAGGGGTCCTTGGCTTTCTATTTTTGCTAATCTTTCTTTCATTTAAAAAACTCCAAAAACCAAAAAACACCCAATGAATGCTTTTAAAAATTACAAACACATATTTTAAAGCACAACTTTAAGCAAAAATGAGTATTTAAAACTATCATGGGATCCAAATAAATTCTAGTATAAATATATTCTCAAATACATACTCAAATTAGAAATAGGACACCCAAAGAGCATATACTATTCAAGTTGATTTATCAAAACTGGGAGTAGCACAGTGGTTGGGAGTAGCACAGTGGTTGGGAGTAGCACAGTGGTTGGGAGTAGCACAGTGGTCCCTGGAGGACAGATGGGAAGGGGGCAGACAGCAGATGGCAGCTGGCACCTAAGTGTGCAGTGAGCTTGCTTTCTGACAATTCATTCAGCTACTCTAACCTGGGGACTTCTCTGTATAATATGTTTTTATACAAAGTTTAATTAAAAATAGGGGGGAAAAGTCAAGGAAAGGTAGTCTGCTTCCGACAAATAACATGGACAATAAGCTGGTGAGCTGATAGAGGAAATGCCCATGAATCAGGCAGGATCAAAGTCCAGAGACATCAGTGTCTTTCACAGAGCTCCCTCTCAAAGGGGAGCAGGGCTAGGCAGAGGCTGAGACAGCTGTTGCTGGTCAGGAAAACACTCTCCAACAGTGCAGAGAGATTCTCACCCCTCCCAAGGCAGTAAGTCCTACTGATTCTCCCTTCCCAATCTTGCTCACATTCATGCCTTCCATTTCATTCTCATTCTCTACTAGAAGTCAGAGCAAAAGTGCTCATTTTCAATGATCCAAAATTCCCAGTCCAAATCCTTTTTCTTCCAGGAAGCATTCCCAGGTCACAGTGAACCTGTCCTAGGTACTCCCACTGACTGCTGTGCACTTGGTAACTAGAATTCACATAGCTACCTAGTACATTATGTCACATGGGTTGGTAGATTTCATACCATGATACTATGGAACACAGGGTAGCCCCTTCTCAAAGTGAATCATGGTAATTCTCTCCCAAGGGACAGAAAAATATTTTTTTCTTTAGTAAGTTCTTGCCATTCCAATAATGATTTTCCAAAATTCTGCCTCCTGTTCTTGCTGGCCCATGTTAACAAGCATAAAGCAAAATTTCAACATTCTTTATTATAATTTTGTTTAAAACACTAATATTACCTTAATAAATCAGTTTCTCTAGATTATGAATGACTGTTACAATCATTAGGCAAAAGGCTTGTGTAGAATATTATGAATGAATCCGACTGATAACTCCTAAGCCCTGATCAACTGAAATATTATCAGAAGAAACACCAGACATGATGTGGCACCAGGTGCGAGGCACTTGCTAGTAAATAGCATCCTGTCTCCAAAGAAAACGTACTCTTGTTCCAATTAAAAGTCAACTCTGGATCTGGGCAGGCCTCTAGTAGTAGCTAGCAGTGTAGAGAAATATGTTAAATGATTGCACCTCCACCCACATCCCAAGAAATATAGTTAGCAAAATCTAGAGATGGGAAATTCCTTAGCATGAGATTGGATTTCCTCAACACACATGGCAGGGGGAAGTGAAAGGGAAAAGGAAGCAGTTTAGACAAAAGAATCTTAAGAAGACTTGTCATTAAATACAATGTATGGGCCTTGTTTGGATCTTCATTTGAATAAACTAAACATTTATGGAACAATTGGGGACTTAGATAATGTAAAAGATTTACTGTAACTGCTTTTTTTTTAAATTTCCGTTTTTTGAGAGAGAGGGAGAGAAAGAGAAAGAGAGAATCAAATTTATTTTTTCATCTGGTTTTTGTTGTTCCAATACTTAGCTGAATATGTGCTGCTGGACTTTATTGGTTTGTTTTTTTTTTTTCCTTTTTTTCTTTTTTTTCTTCTTTTTCAGGGCTGAGGACCAAACTCCGGGCCTTGCGCATGCTAGGCAAGCACTCTGCACTGAGCTAAATCCCCAACCCCGGTGCTGGGGTTTGAACCTGGGTCTTCACATATGCCAGGCAAGCTCTAACCATGGAGCCACTGCTCCAGCCCCTGTAATTGCATTTAGATGTAATAATGAAGCTATAGTTGTAATTTTTTAAAAGGCGTCATTATTGCTTTGAGATGCCTACTAAAGTACTTACAAATGCAATGGATTAATGCCCAGAATTTACTTTAAAATAATACAGCCTGGTGGTATATGCAGGAAAGGGTAGAAGCTTAGAGGAGATACAGACAGAATAAGAGAGGCTATAATTTCAAAACTGTGAAAGCTGGTAATAGGTGTTATAACTTATACCTTGAATGTCCCCAAAGGCCCATGTGTTATAGGCTTGGTCCCTAGCTTGGCATTATTGGGAGATGGTGGAAACTTTAAGAGGTGGGGCCTAGTCGCATGTCTTTTGATCACTGGAAGTGTGCCCACTAGGTCCTAGTGGGATTCTAGCCCCTTTCTCTTCCTCTGCCTTTTTCTTCCTGGCACACATTTCTGTCATGCTGTGCTGCCATTGTCCCAAAGCAATGAGTCAACTGGTCATAGACTAAAACCTCCCAAAGTGAGAGCCAAAATAAACCTTTTCTCTAAGTTGATTTGTCTTGGGTATTTGTCACTGTAATGGAAAGCTGACCTAACACAGGAGTATAACAGAATTCATGACAATGTATTCTCTTCTTTTGAGTACATCTCTGACTTCTGTAAATTAATTTATTAATATTTGCATAAAAAGCAGCATGATTTCCAGCTCTTCTATCTCTGGGAAAAAAGTTAACAGTCATTTATTTCTTATAGCATTTCATTTTTCAAGCCTTTATGCTTTATGTCCCACAAAGAGAACGCAAGCCCTCACTGGACTGTAGGTGTCTGGAAACACCTGCCAATAAAGTAGCTCCATGTCACTGGGGTTAAGAGAAAGTGATAGAGAACAGGAATGCTGTACCTTTGTTTCCCTCAGGCATTTGCTTCTTTCTGTCTTCTTGTACCATAGATTCCTCCAGATCTTTAGAGGGTGGGTCTAAAAGTTCCCACTCTTCATTGGTATAAAACACAGTCCTCCGACTATCATGCCCTCTCCCAGGACGGAGAGATGACATTGAATTTCTGTTGAGGAAACAAACAAACAAACAAACAAAAAGGAATGTGTTATTTAAAAACATGGAAAAGTAAAAACACATGTATATAGAATTGGCAAAAATTAAAAAATAGATAACACTAAATGTTGGTAAGGTTATGGAGAAATGGGAAATCTCATATATTGCTAGTGAAAATAGAAATCACTACATCTATCATGTGGAGTAATTCAGCAATATATCACTAAGTGGAAGAAGTACCTCTCCAAGATCCCAGCATTTCCTAAGAGAAATTTTTAAGAATATGCACAAGAAGATATAAATAAGACCATTCACTGAAGCACTGCTTATATTAGCAAGAAAAAAAGTACAATGACCTAAACGTCAATCAACAGAATAAAGTGCAGCATATTCATCCAACCAGATGCTACATAGCACTTACACAAAGATTTACTGAGTGCCTACTGTGGGTGCCTACTACTGAATGCCTACTAAAAAATTTAACAAAACATAGAACAATATGGTTTTCAGGCACTGGCCACCATGCATCTCAGGACAATGATCCCTGAGAAAGGGGAAATAATTGAGATGGGCCCCAACATTGCCCTAGCTTACTGCCTAGAGAGGTTTCCAGGCCACAGGGCAGGCAGGAAGAAGCCCTAGAGAAGCCCAGAAGCTCCCTGAGTTGAAAAGACAGAGCAAGAGTCCCAGGGCAGTTGGACTACAGGACTTGAGAGGGGATAGCTGCAGAAGAGAGTGCTGTGGAGGTCTTGGATGGTCCCCCAAGTCTTCAACTGAGTACAGATCTGGGTTTGTGTATATACGAAAGCTATCAGAGGATTGTGAAAAAACCACCTGAGAGGAATAAGGGAAACAATCCCTGCAGCTCACACAGGGCCAGGAGTAGTGCCCAGTTCCATCAGCTAGACTGGAAAACCTCACAATTCACAGCTAGATGCTTAGAAGGGTTACCAAAATAATCCTCAGACTAACGAATGCTCTCATCTTATCCGACAAAGTTTAAAAGCAGACCTCAGGACGATCAAACTGTTTCCAAACAATTCCAGTACATCCAAGAACAAAGCTCAGGAACATTTACAAGAAAACAAAAAATATAGCACACAAAAAGGTAAAGTTCATAATCTCTGGCATCCGATTTAAAAAGTTATTAGGCATGCAAAAAGTAGGAAAACAAAACTCGTAATGAAAATAATCAATCAACAGAAACAGACTAAGAAAAGATAAATGATAAGATCAGGAAACAAGGACTTTAAACATTACAATGATTTCTCATGTTCAAGAAACTAGAAAAAAGACTGAGCGTGTTTTATACCTGGAAGATATTAAAAGATTCAAAGCAGATTTCTAGATATAAAAACCTCAGTATTTGTGATAAAAAATACACTAGGTGGAACTAACAGCAAACTAGATGCTGAAGAAAAAGATAACTCTATGACTCCGTGATCGACTACCCAAAATGAAACAGAGAAAAGAGGGACAGATCGACAGCTCAGTGATGCATGGGACAATAGGAAGCAGCTTATATACCTGTAACTGGTGTTCCTGAAGGAGAATAGGAGGGGAAACAGAAAAATGTACACAATGAAATAATGACCAAAATTTTTCCAAAGTTGATGACAATTATAGACCCACAGATCCAAGAAGCTTAATAAACTTCAAGCTCAAGAAACATAAAGAAAACTGCACCATGGCACATCACAATCAAATTGCCTGAAACCAATAATCCAAAATCTTTAAAATGTAAATTTAATTTACAAGAGAAAGAAAGGAACCATCAATTTTGCATTGTTAAATTGTCAAGAGATGGGGCTAGAACAGTGGCTCAGTGGTTACAGCACTTGCATGGAATGCGCGAGGATGCGGGTTCAAACCCCAGCACCATGTACACAATGAAGTGTTGGAGCAATGAAAACCAGATGAAAAACTACATAAAATTGATTCTCTCTCTCTCACACTGGTCTCTCTCTCTCTCTCTCTCTCTTTTAAGAGAGAGCAACAGTGAGTGAGAGAGAGAGAAAGAGAAACACTTTTTATTTAGTTTTTCATGCGGCCTTCGTTGCTCTGAGACTTCATTGTGTACGTGGTGCTGGGGTTCAAACTCATGCACTCAAGCATGCCAGGCAAGCACTGCAACCGCTGAGCCACCACTCTAGCCCCCTCTCTCTCTTAAAAAAAAAAAAAAAGTCAAGAAGTAAGAGGTATATGTTTACTATAAAGAGACATCTCAACTTAATTCAACTTTTCAACTAAAAATCACTTAGGCAGTTTGAAGAGCTAGGAAGAGAGAATGTTCATATGAATTATCTTACTTAACCCAAATCACTGGAACATGGGACCAGCATCACTATCTTTAGATGAATACCCAGAGAAGACTTTGGAAGCCTAAACCACTGGTCAGTGACATGATCAGGCTGAGCCTACTCTGACTCTAAAGCCCTCTTTGCCACACTATGCTGTCTAATGAGGCAGTCACCAAGTTGAAAAATAGAGCTACAACTGCTGGAAAAACAGAGATAAGGACTTAGTGCCCATTTAAGACAGGCCAACTCCTGGGAGCGATACTAAGGAGGCTCAGCTTCCCAGGAGGGGACTTGTGCAGGGAAACATCTTTGCTATGTTGCATCCAGCTTCCTCATTGGGAATTGGAACTGCAAGTCTGGTTGTGATCTCAGTTACAGGATTAAACCACACACAGGGATTCTAGTCAACTCCCCACAGTAACCCAGTGAGCAAGATTGTGGTAAACTGATTTTACAAACATAGTACAATGGAGAAAACAATTTTAAAATAGATTCTCCAGAAGAAAATGGAAACTCTCACTACTTCTGCTCATTTTTTGACACAACTGGTTAATCACTTTGCAGAGGACCGGCACCTCCAGTCCTGACACACCTCAAGGATTCAGTGGCCCTGCCTGTGGCAAGGTCTCATGGTAGTCTCTCAAGTGGCATGTTACTACCCCACCCCCCACTTTAGGAATTAAATTCTCCTTGCCATTTGCCCAGGAGCATTGCCCAGGCTCCAAACTGTGCTCTTGCTCTGCTCATCAGGTTCTTAAAGTGTAAATGCAGGAAGGAGAAATGAGAGCAGCAGAGACCCATACAGGCCTGGGCAGGAGGAACAGTGATTTCAATGGCTCTGCACTTCCATGCACTCTCCTTCCCCTGACGGGGTTTCACAGTTTCCAGTCTGTCGCAAGGCCCTCTTGCACAAAGTCACACTGTCACCTGCAGTTGAGGGACAGTCTTGGGGGGGGTGCCATCTGCCAAACCTCGGGTAACAGAGACATGAGATCAGGCTCAAATCGAAAGCCTCTTCAAGCTGAAACGCAATTTAACCAATCCCCAGGTGAGTGCTTACATGCTGAAACCCAATTCTGTGATTGTGCAACAAGAGGGTCATTACAGTACAGACTTCTCAAACACATCCGTCCCACCCACTCAGAGCGGACTTGGTGGTAACCACACATCCGGTCTGAAATCTGCACAGAGTCCACAGCCCATTTAAACAGGGTTCTTTGGGCTGGAGTTAGAAGCTATATTCTTCAACAGTGCCTGCTCCCAAAGACCCCACTCTGGTTTGAGGAGTCTTTGAAAAGGTCTTGAATATCCTTTCAGGCTTCATGCTAGGTCCTGCTCTGTTGCAGTGGAGAGTCAGTGCCAGCTGCAAAACAGCACCTTGACAGCTGCAGTTGTCAGCGTGAGCTTTCCTAAACCAACACCAACAACCTGAACCATCACTAAGAAAGCCTCTCCAGGGTCACAGAGCTCACACTGATTTCCGCATAGAGTCCAACTAAAACAGCAACAATGTATTCAACTGAATCCTGGTAATCTGGTGGACTTCAAAAACTGAGACAAGTATTGAAAACTGATTCATCAAATCTCTCCAAAGCTAACAGTTCCATGAATCGCCTGCACCGCCAGGTTTCAAGCAGCACCCCCGCCTCTCTAGGGGTGGGCTGACACCACTGGGGCAAAGCTTGGATTTGCTAGGACACTGTGGACAGGAGGGGAAGCAGGCTACCCTGGGGCTGCCATTCTGCTTCTTCCCTCAGATTATAGGCCAAGGTCACAAATATCCCCACCTTCACCTAGGACCTTCCTGGCTTCCAGCTCCTCTTCTATCATCAACCTCCCCCCTCATCAGTGCCTCAAGCTCCTGGCATGAGAGTTCATGCCACTCATACAATATACCCTGTTCTGATGTCCATACCTCTGCACTGACAGTTCCCTAAGGCAGGTCTACCCTATGCTCAAATCTAAGTCCAAATTCATCTTCACAGCAAAACCTTCTCTCACCAGCCTCCCCCAACCAACACCCCAGAAAAATAAGCTGCCTCCTCTTTAGTGCTTCCAGGCATGCAAAGCATACTAGGTTTAGTCTGCAGCACCTGGTGACAGAGGACTCGCATGCCTGCCTGCCACACACACCTCACAGGTGGGGAAGGACCACCTCTCACCCAAGGGAACATCTTCCCAGCAGCCCCACAGTGGAGGGGAAGAGGAAGATACAAAGGCGACTGGGAGGGAACACCAGTCTCCAGGCAGTCCTTCAGAGCAGTCTGCCTCAAACTGTGGGTGGTGACCCACTAGGGGGCCATGATATTAAAGGAAGAAGCCATGAAATCAATTTTGAGGTTCATGAAGAATATTTTTTTTTGTGCTGGGAATTGAACCCAGGGGCACTTTAGCACTAAGCTATATTCCCAATCCTTTTTTGAAATTCGGAGACAGGATCTAAGTTGCTTAAGGTTCCACTATGTTGCTGAGGCTGGGCCTCAAGCTTGCAATCTTCCTGCTTCAGCTCCCGAGCCACTGTAATTACAGGTGTGTACCACCATGCCTGGCTGAGGAACATATTTTAAGAGACTGGCAGAAAATAACAGTACTTAGCTCTACTAAATGTAGTAGTGAAAACTTTCAGTTATATGCACACATGAATAGTATACATTTTATATTTGTTATGAGTTTCCTATCAAAAAAAGTGAACAATGATGTTAGTGGTAAACTCCACTCCCAGGAGGCCAAAAAGTAAGGACCTTGATGAGAAGCCCTGAAACCCTAACAAAAGATGAGCAAGGCACAAGGCTCATCCGAGTAGATAATGCGCTCCACGTGCACAGGGTAGAGGACAGACAAGCCCCAAGGATCCAGAGGAACAAAGTGCTTCTGCCAGGAAGGATGCTGAGTTCCTCCTTCATCACCCTTGCTCGGGTGGGATCTGGAACCCATCACGTGCCAGGCACTGCGTGAAGTGCTAGAGAAACCCCAGTGACAGAGAGATGGGGCCCCAGCCCCTGTGGAGCTCCCAGCTTTGTAAGGGAGACAGATCCCAGATAAGAGGGCAAAGAAAACAGTGATTAAAGATAGCAGCAAGGACCATGAAGGAGAAGCGCTGCAGTGAGGAGGGGTTGAGGAGGAAAGGTCCCCTGAAGGGAGAGCAAGAGAGCTCTCCCCACAAAGGGACTGCCTGAGACAGAGTCCTAGAGGGGAGAAGGTGCATTTAGGGAACTGAAAGGAGCCAAATGAACCTGCCACGGAGACAACAGGGGTCAGACCCCACTGGACGTGAGAGCCATGTTCAGCAGGATGTTCAGAAGCACAGCCTCCAGCCTAAAGAAATGTGAAGCTTCTGGAAGCCTGAGGTAATGGAATGAATTCATTCAGGCCACTGAGAATACAGCCCCTGCAACAGGTGAACCCACGACTGGCAGATAATGCAAACAGGTGCCCCTCCCCAGTCCCCAACTCAAAACACAACAGAAAGCCTTGGGTGATTGCTCCCTTGGTGGCCCAGACAAGGCACTGAGGTTCTCTGAGCCTGGGTTCCTCCGCTGAGTCAGATGATTACACATCCCAGCTCTAGGTAAGGTCTCTGAGTCTATGAGCCAAAGCCATCACTTCCTGATGAGTGCAGCGGTTCCATGGAACAGGGTCATGCAACAGTGCCCCTTCTGATGAATAGGTCCCTGGAAGTGTGTGAACAGAACCGAGATCAAGAGGACTGCTGGAGGGGCTGGAACTGACTCAGCAGTTGCAGCACTTGCCTGGCATGTGCGAGTAGGTGAGTTCAAACTCCACTGCCACGTACACAACAAAAGCCACATGAAAAACTAAATAAAATTGATTCTCTCTTTCTCTCTCTTAGTGTCCCTCTCTCTTAAAAAAGACTGCAGGAGAGAACTACTAACCATACGCTCCCTAGAGAGCTGCCATAGAAACCTGGGCACTACTGATGCCAGCAGCACACACACAGCCTGGCCAACTTCCTGCAATTGTTGAAATGCCATAGGCCCAGAAGCCAGTAAGCTTCCTTCACGCTTCCCTCTTTAAAAGCCTGGCTTTGAAAATGTCCGTGTGAGGCAGCAGCATGGTGGCTACATTCCACTTTTTTCTTGGCAAAGACAGAACTGTGCCTTACAATGAGGAAAATACAAATAACTACAACTTTACAGTTACGGACATGAACAACTTCCTCAAATTCACCATGCACTTTGGTACCTGCTTTGGACTGCTGTGCACTGAGGCTGAAGAGATGAATTGTCAGACACTGTTCTTGACAGCAAAACTCAAACAGATTCCCGGGAATAGCAGTCATGTACACAAATAATTATTTATATTATGCCTGAGGGGCCAAGGGAGAAGCAGGAAATAAAGAGCCAGACTATAACAAACTTCAGGGCCAGCAGAAGACCCCTCTGAGGCAGGCCTGGAAGGGTTAGCATACCTTCCCAGCCAGCTACACCTTCACACCCACCCTGGAAAAGGCCCCTTCTCTACCTCACTGAAGGAGGGGAAGGCCTACTTCGCTTACTGGTTCTAAGGAATTGGAGTAACGGCAGGGGCAACTATGCCTACAGGACTGAAGATTTCCTTCTTACACACACCATTTACTAATGGACAAAATAAAGCTTAGAAGTTAACTAACTCAATATCACAGCTAAACGCAGGACTGGGATTCCAAAACCTAATACAACAGCACCAGCTATAACTGACCCCACTTCCATACAAAGACAGAACTAGACTCTGGGACTCACCAGTCATGCATCAGACACAGCCCAGGCCCACATAGCCAGAGGGCACTGCTTGCGGCTGTCAGTGCCACAGCAGCCTAAACACTCCTCCCACACACACTCACCAGCTTAACCACCACAGGACTCCTGGCACACTTTGTCACTCCTGCTCACAAACTCCCACCCCTGAGACGTATACTCAGAACCCAGACCAGCCAGAATTCCCCAAGATATCTAGTTCTTTTATCAGGTATGATCCAGACAGTTGGTAGGTCAAATGAAAAAGTCATTAAAGGAAACCAAGAAAATGTGTTGAAAAGCAAATACATGCATCTACACAGGTATGTGTAAATGTGTACTTACCTGTCAGTATACTGATACAGACCAAGAGGACCTTTGTGTCTGGAGCTACTGCAATCCTCTTTACCTTGCTTGGATAAATCACACCATAAGATACCATTTGAGTGGGGCTGGAGTGGTGGCTTGGCAGTTGTGTGCCTGCCTGGCATGCGCGAGGATGCAGGTTCAAACCCTAGTACCACATATACAACAAAGTATCGAAGCAACGAAAGCTACATGAAAAACTAAATAAAATTGATTCTCTTTCTCTCACTGTCCCTCTCTCTCTTAAAAAACAAAAACAAAAAAACCCATCTGACCTTTCCAGTCTGTTTCCCTTTGCTTACATCTACCTACCTACCTATTTAGGTACTGGGAACTGAACCTAGGGGTGCTCTACCACTGAGCTACTTCCCAGGCCCCTCCCTCCCTTCCTTTCTTTCATTATCAGGGATTGAACCCAGGCATGCTAACCACTGGGCTATTTCCCTAATCCTTTTTTATTTTTTAAAGACAGGTTCTCACTAAGTTACTTAGGGCCTCCTTAGGTAGCTGAGGTTGGCTTTGAACTTTTGATCTTCCTGCCTTAGTCTCCCTAGTCACTGGGCTTACAGGCAAGTGCCACCATGCCCAGCTTCATTTTTTATTTTGAAACAGGGTCTTGCTAAGTTGCCTAGGCTGGCTTCAAACTTAAGCTCCTCCTGCCTCAGCCTCCTGAGGAACTGGGATTACAGGCCACCGTGTCTGGCTCCTGTTTTGCATTTTTTAAAAAAATGGAACAAGGACTTCTCATTGTTAAACAATCTAAGCACGGAATTTTACAGGCTTTTAACAAATTTTTTCTCTGGTTTTTCACAACTTTGTCACCCACATCCCCATTGCAGTTTTTTTAGTGATTCGCCTTTATCAAATGTCCTCTAAGCATACAACTTTTTTTTGGTAGTGGGGATTGAACCCAAGGGTACTCTACCACTGAGCTACATACATCTCTAGTCTTTTTTATTTTTTCTTTTAAGACAGGTTCTTGGGGCTGGAGCAGTGGCTCAGTGGATAGGGTGCTTGCCCAGCCTGGCATGCGCAAGTACATGGGTTCAAACCCCAGCACCCATGTACACAACTAAGTGTCAGAGCTAAGAAAGCCATGTGAAAAACTCAATAAAAATTGATTCTCTCTATCTCTCTCTTCTCCCTCACTCTCTCTCTATCCTTCCCTCTTTAAGAAAAAAAAAAAAAAAAGACAGGACCTTGCTGAACTGCTGAAGATCTCGCTAAGTTGCTGAGGCTGGCCTTGAACTTGCAATCATCCTGCCTCAGCCTCAGAAGTCACTGGGATTACAGGCATGCACCACTACACCCAGCATACCATTTATTTTTCATCAAAACAATTCCTTTTCATACTTTATAGGTTTACTAATTAATTCACTATATCACATAATTATAATAAAAAGTACAATAGTCATCAACTAGTTGGGAACAATCCCAGCTGACTTTGGGCAAATCTGCAGCTCAGCTGGAGGAGCAGAGTATGGAGCAGTTAGTCTCAGGCAGTCAGTGCAGACGCAGGCTGTACAGAGGAAATTTAAAATGTCATTTCATCAGGAAAGTTTCATCACAGCTTCAACTCTACTGATAGACTGAAAGCACAGACAAGCATTCAGTTATCCTTTAAGCCATTATGAATCCATAAAAATGAATGTAACTTTCGAGCCATTTGTTTATAATATAGGAATATTATCATTTTATTATTAAAATTTTAATGACTTTAGAAATAATAAAGTGATTTTATTAGCTCAGTGGCAGAGCACTTATCTAGCATGCATGAGGCCCTGGGTTCAATCTCCAGCACCATATGGGGAAACAAAGTTTACGCACTGAAAACATTCTAGTTAGCAACAGTTATTATTGTTTTTAAAATGTTTTTGTGATGCTGGGGCTTAAATCTGGGGTCTTGTGCACACTAGGCAAGTGCTTTACTACTGAATTGCACCCCCCAGCTCCAAAATATTTAAAGTAGTAAAGATGAAAGAAAAAGAAAAGAAAAACAACCCAAAACAACTAAGATCTCTCTGGCAATCAATCAAGGAGCAGCAGGCTTCTACAGAAAGTGGTCCCACAAAGGCCTACTAGCTGGGCCTCTGTAGTAGCCACTCTAGGACTTACTAAATGCCAGGCATTGTTCTAAGCAGTTTACATGTGTTAACTTATGATCATCAAATCTACCTCATAAAGTACATATGACTGCTATTCTCATCTTACAAATGAGAAATGAAGACACATTTAAGTAATTACCAAGACCTCCAGCTACTGGGTGGCATGGCAAGTCTGGTTCATCACTATGCCATACCATACAGTGCATAGATGATAACTCCAGTGACGTTTAATTCTGAAGATGCTTTATCAATTGTCCCCTGTGAAAGTGACATGTACTTCTTTTCCTAGGCAGAGGCACTCAACAACAACCCTAAACTGAAGGACACGGAAAGCAGCCAGTATTACAAGTATGTCTCCAGCTCATTCCATTATCTAACTCTGAGGGCAGACAAGGCCACAGTAAAAGGCAGAAGGAGTACTGAATCTCTAAAGAAGGGACCTAAGTATGCCTTTTAATTCTGCCATACACTTACAGAATGATCTTGAAAGAGTCACTTTACCTCTTTAAGCCTCTGCTTTTTGACCAGCAAAATGAAGGGAGAGGCTCTCTGTGGTTTTCTGACACTTTTTTGAAGCATAGAACCCTTTCTTTACCAGAAGTATCAAACAGGAAGACAGTGCTGCCCTAGAGCAGGAACCCTGGGGAGGAAGCCCCGCCTAACCTCCCCAGGCTTCCCCTGGGTATATGGAAATAAAGAGGGACTCTATCAGAGAAGACATGCACACCAGGCGGATGGACATTTGGGAAGGCAGAAAATGGACAAAACTCAGGGAGTGAGAATTCGGAGCAACAGCTGCCCATGGAGCAGACTATAGTCATCCTGCTGAGAACCTTCAATGGCTGACCCTGCAGGCTGAGAGCTACCAGTGACTCTTCTCAAGTAGGGTGACATGGGATCACAGCTGTCTGAAGAGGAGAGAATGGCAGAATGTGGATGGAAAGATGCAGAGCAGGAATGGGAAGGCAGGACAGATGCCCAAGCAGGAAGGATAGGTCAGAGGGCCCACCACAGAGGTCTCCCTCTCAAATTCTAGTTTTTTGAGGTCAGGGACCCCTACTCAGTTTCAAAATAAACCTGTGTCTGAAGAACTAAAAAAATACAGAATATTAACTTCTTTTTCATACTGAATTCAACCACAAAGGTTCAAAAGAGAAAGCAATTAAGAGAAAAGAGGCCACTTTCTGAAGCATTGTATCCTTGGATGTTAGCATCTAAGGCCACTCTACCCCCATGTGGAACACCCAGTGGGGGTTCTGGAGCACAGCTGGCCAACTATACACTGACCACTGCCCTGGGCCCTGCAGCAGTGCAAGAAGTTTACAGCTCTCCCACAAAGCATTACCACTACAACCTTTCTACTAATCCTCATTTTATAACCTAAGCCAGGGTTTCTCAGGTTCTATGGCTACAGAATGAATTGTTCGAAAGAGCAGTAGAAACAACTCCATTCAAAGAACATATACAACTTAATAATAAAAAGCAATGCAATTAAAAATGGGCCAATGAGCAGAATAGATGTTGCTCCAAAGAAGATACAAAAATGGCCTATTACCACGTAAAAAGATGCTTAACATTGCTGAGCACAGAGGTGCACACCTGTACTACCAGCAACTCGGGAGGCTGAGGAAAAAGATCCCAAGTTCAAGGCAAGTCAATTTAGTGAGATCCTGTCTCAAAATGAAAAGTAAAAGAGATAAAGATGCAGCTTAGTGATAGAATGCCCCAGTGGGCTCAATCCCCAGAACTGCAAAACAACAACAACAGAAAGATGCTCCACATTAATATTTACAAGGGAAATGCAAATCAAAACCACAGTGAGGCATCAAGGACATCACATGAGTAGGATAGCTAGACTTTAAAAGAAGGTATTTGTAACGATGTGGAGAAGCCACATAAGCTGTAGGTAGTTTTCAGTCAACTCGGAAATAGTCTGGCAATTCTTCAAAAGGTTTTGCATACACTGGGCACAATGGACACACCTGCCATCCCAGCAACTTATGGCTGAAGCAGGAAGTCTATAAGTTCGAGGCCAGCTTCAGAAACTTAGAAAGACCCTGTCTCAAAATAAAAAATAAAAAGGGCTGGGGATGTAACTTGGTGGTAGAACACCCCTAGGTTTATCCCCCAGGACCACCAAAAAAAAAAAAAAAGGTTATACACAGCTACCATAAGACCCAGCAATTTCACTCCTAGGCATTTATCCAAGAGAATTGAAACCATCTGTCCACACAAAAACTTGTATGCATGTATTCATAGCAGGACTGTGCATAACAGTCAAAAAATGGAAACAACTCAAATGTCCAACTGATGAATAGATAAACAAAACAGGGCACAACCACAGATGGGAATATTATTTGGCCATAAAAGGAAATAAAGTGTTGATACATGCTAAAATATGGATAAACCCTGAAAACATTATACCAAGTGAAAAAAGCCAGACACAAAAGGTCTCAAATGATGCCATAAATGTCCAGAATAAATAAACCCATAGAGACAGAAAGATCAACAGTTGCCTAGGAGTGAAGGTAAGGATGAGGAAGGGGTGAGGGAAATAGGAGGGGATTACTAATGCATATGGAGTTTCTTTCTTTCTTTTTTTTTTTGGTACTGTGGATTGAACCCAGCAATTTCTTGGCCACTGAGTCACATCCCCAGCCCTTTTTTATATTTTATTTGCTGAGGCTGGCCTTGAACTTGCGATCCTCCTACCTCAGTCTTCAGAGTTGCTGGGATTATAGATATGCACCACCATGCCTGGAGCATATGGAGCTTCTTTTGGGGGTAATGAAAATGTTCTAAAATTGACTGTGGCAATTGCTGCACAATTGTAGATATTCTAAAAAACACTCAATTGTATATTTTAAATGGGTGAACTGTATGGTATGTGAATTATATATCATTAAAGCTTTCTTGAAAACAGATGCTTTAAAAAATCACCTCCATTCTCACTAGCCAAGAACAAGCAGAGTAGGGATATCCAGAGCTCAGGCCCTGGGCAGGCCCTGATGTTTGGGGATTGGGCAAAGCCCTAGGGACAAGAAGCACAAGCTCTGTATCCTGGGAGCCTTGTGACCTTAGACACGCATTCTCCTTCAGCAAGTTTCAGACTCTATAATGTCTACCAGATAATCCACCTCAAAGAGTCAAGCAATTAAATTAAAACTTGAGTGTGACAGTGTTTGGCACAGTATCAGATACAGAATAGGCACACTATTAACAAGCTAAAAAAATAATGACCTATGGGAAAGTACACTGGACAAAGAACTTTCATAAATGTAAGGTGGTTTTATAATTTTATATACAAATATAGAACATATGCCATCACAAATTATCAGAAATAATCCATTTTCAATTTCATATGCTACTTCCCCAAGACTCACTTGAGTTCATTGCCCCACTGTTTCAAAGAATAAAAATTAATGGAATTTGGATGCCCTGGGGCGGGCTGACTTGCAGCTTGTTCTCCCACCAGCTCTCCAGGCATAGTTTCCACAGCTAGGACATTTCTGGCTGTTTCTGCAGAAGCATTTGGGTTTGGGTAAATTAAATCTGAAATAAAGGCAAACAAATGTCAGTTATTGAAAGCTTCCATATGAAACCTGAGATCCTAGGTGAAACACTGACTTCATACACTATATATATATATATCAACTATACGCGTTAAGGACATATTTTTAATGTACACTACATAAAAACATAGTCTATGGGTGCATTTGGTGTTCTGAAACCATTTCATCCAAAGCAGCCATGCTTTAAAAAAAAAAAAGTTGTAATATGCTTAAAATCATTTGTTTTTTTGTACCAGAGATGGAACCCAGAGGTACTTAACCCCTAAGCCCATCCAAAGTTCTTTTAATTTTTTATTTTGATACACGGTCTTATTTAATTGCTTGCTAAGTTACTAAGGCTGGCCTTGAACTTGAGACCATCCTGCCTTAGCCTCCTCAGGCACTGGAATTATGGGCATGTGCCACCAGGCCCAACTAAATCACCAAATATAACAGTGTTGGTTCAGGGACAGGAAAGACTAGAATTTTTTCCAGCCTTGTAGATAAGTAACGCTGGCATAAACCTGTGACCAAGGTCCACTCACCTGTACTAATAAGGAACAATTCCTAGGATAAATGGTTGTGTGAAAAAAGCACAGCACAGATCAGATTACACTGCACTCTCCGTCCTCTGAGAAAGTGGGAAGAATGATACGTTTGCAGATAGTGACACTGGAAATGAATTTAAATATCACAGAACAAGACTTCAGCACTCACAGGGAAACAGACTAATAATGCTAAAGCACAATCAAGTTTAAAAATATATCTTTAAAATGTACACTTTGGAAATGTCCAAGGATGAAGTGACACCATGTCATCCAGGATTTACTTCAAAACAGCAGTATTCTATTACTTAGACAATAATATTTGCTTCAAATAACATATTATTTGCTTCAAAATAACAAAATCAAGTGAGTAAGGGTACTGATGAAACCAAAAAGGTCATGAAATAGCAACTGAGGAACCTATGTAATAAACACGGAGGTAATGTTATTCTCTTTCTTTAAAATTTCTCATATTTCTTTTAAAATAAAGTTTTATGCCAAAAACATTTCCAACTACAAATACTTTGTATTCTTCCAAATGATATACCCTCATTGAGAACAGGACATGTTTATAAACAGAATTTAATATTTCTTCACAATTTGACCTAAACTTATATGTAATAAAGCATCCCTGTATTAGTAGCATCAACTGTCATCTTTCTGCAAAAGTAAAATCAGAATGGAACTTCTGACCACCAATATCCAAGAAAAAATTAGTTTCTAAACAGACTAGCACACAGTCAAGAGTTATTTAGGACAGGTCTCCAGAAGGATCACAAAGCACTGTTCCAGAAAGCAGAGCACAGGAAGTCCTGAGGGGCGCCTGCTCTTAGACACCAATGTCCTGAATGGGAATGCCTTCCAATGGGGTTTGCACTGTGTAGGCAGAATACTAACTTGATCATGGTCAGTGTCAGTGTGAGAAGGGTGCCAAGAACACACTGAGAAAGTGCTGTGGGTGTGACATGTAAGAGACCACTGCCCCATGCAGGGGATTTGCCTCTGGCCAGGGGAGTCAACGCACAGCTCATGGTACAGGTCTGACCTGGAAAAGCTGACAGCATGTGTTGTGGGCTTAAGAATCATGGGCATGAGTCAAGAGGCAAGAGGTTACAAACTACCAGAGTCACAGTTCTTAGTCTGAACCATTGCCGTGTATTAAGCAGGCACGGGGCACCAAGAGTACAACCACCAGGCATGCAGCAGTTGCTCAGTGGTTACAGCGCTTGTCTGGCATGTGCAAGGACATGAGTTCGAACCCCAGCACCACAAACACAGCAGAGTGTTGGAGCAACAAAAGCCACATGAAAGACTAAATTAAAAATTGATTCTCTTGCTCTCTCTGTCCCTCTCTCTCTTTAAAAACAAAACAAAACAAAAAAGTACAACCACCAAAGTGACAGAGCTCTTGTCCTAAAGGAGAACATGTTTAGGAGGAAACAACAACAACAACAAAAAGGCAAAAACATCACACTCCAGGTCGCCATAGAACACCTGGTACCCAGATTCTTGCTCTCAGCTTTGGAGTTCCAGGAGACTTCGAGAGGACGAGGAGGGGTCCCACTTCAACCACAGTGGTTCCTCTCTTCACTCTTTATATGCTGAAGTTCCCCTAAGATTCCATTTGGAAAGGGGGCTCCAATAAGCAAAAGGAAATAATTTCAAGTACCAATAATCCTGCTCAGTCTCTAGCTACTTTGTCAGGACACTAATAAGGCAGGGAAAGAGGACAGTGCTCTCACTGTTGGTAAGGGTGCATGTCAGTCCATGGGCACATAGGTAACAGAGGCGGCTCTCTCCCTTTATTTCAGAGAAAGGTAAAACTTGTACAGCATCCCAAAGACTGGTCTTTTATAGACCCAACATGAGCAAAGCATTATAATGCTAAGCCACGCCAGGAAATAAACACAACCGACTGTACTCATTTCTGTAACCAGCGAAGTGCAGCTCTCTTCCTGTGTGGGCTGGCAGCAAAGCGACACACAGCCTCTCTGCAGCACGGACTGTCAAATGCTCTGATGTGGCAAAGTGCCTATTACCAAGAAAACCCCAGACCTTGCAGCAGCGTTCAGCCCATCCCTGGAAGAACTTCCTGAGGAAGTCAGGGGCAGCGAAGCTGGGGTGCAGAAAGGGACTAAGGCGATCAGGCAAGCACAGGCTGCAGAAATGACTTCTTAAAGTCATTACTTGAAAAAGAGACTATCTCCAAGTTCCATACTTTTTTGCTGTTACTGTTATTTGTCTGGTTTTTAGTTTTTAAAAGACCACGCAAGATTTATTTGACTGAAAGCAGAGTTGCTGGCTTCTCCTCAATGCACGTCCTAACATTAGCATTCAGGAAATCTCCTCCAGAAGGCCATTTAGAGAAAACACAAACCAGGACAGGGCAACATTCTCTTGAAGATTTTGAAGGGGATGGATTGGTGTTCAAAAATGTGTCCTTTGTCTCACAGCTGAGGAGGGAGAAGTCTGTGCTTTGAAGGTATTTGGTGTTTAGACCTCCTCTGTTCTGACATTTACCAACACCTAAGTAACAACTCCAAAGGTGTCTAAACCTCCTTTGTCCTGATTCCAGGGAACTGTCTAAGTTCCATGATGCAGGAAGGCCTCGGTGGCTTCTGCTGTGACCCAGAGTCTCCTGTTCACACCTGGCCTGCCTCACTGAGGCCTCCCTCTCCCTTCCTGTTCCTACCCTCCTGCGGCAGTCAGGACAGTGTCCTGCCAGTGACCTCTGCAGACAGAAGAATCCCAGAGAATCCCATGAAACCCAACCCAGACCTGCAGCAACATCCAGGAAAGAAGAAAGAGCACTGGGAAAGGGCAAGCTATCATCCCCAAGAGCCTCAGTCACCATGGTAGGTGGGGGAGGACAGGGCAAATTTAATCAAAGTGAATTTTAATCTAGATTGTCAAGGAGTGGTCAGGAGCAGCAGAGAGACCTCCGAAGTAAGGATGTGTGTGCATCCAAGCACAAGTCAGGCAGCAAACCCACAGGTCTAGTTAATGCTCCCTGTGAGTACTCTCCCCCAACCAAGGGCACAAATCTGTGAGAACCAAAGCCCAGACTGATTCACTAACAGCTGCATACCCAACACCTACTGCAGAGAACAGACTCAAACCAGTTATCTGTAAAATGGCTGAAAGAATAAATGAAAAACTGCAACTCTGTAACAAGGTATAGCAGGAAAGGTCCCATGAGTTAAGAAAATTAGGAAGGAGGTGGCAGAGGTCCTTGGGTTCTCAATGCATTAACATTCACTGTCCCTTCTGACTCCCTTCTCTGGGGGTTCCCCTCCAACAGACTCAGGAATCTGCACCTGACTGCACTGCTTCACTCTTTTCTCTTCCACATCTCCTTGTTCCCCTGTAATCTAGTCCCCCCCGCCCAGGCCCTGCCCACAGCCACACTGACCCTTGCCTTCACCTGCACCAACTTCCACTCAGATCCAGGCTTAGGACACCTCTACTGGACCAAACCCCAAGCCTGTTCTGGACAGTCTCCTCTCAGACTCTTTCCACTGACCTTCCAGGGGCTCCTCCCAGACAGAGCTACTCTCATTCCGTGCACCATCTCCCTCCTGTCCTTCCTCCCACATATTTACACCCTTTCATAGCCTGACTTCCACAGAACCTTCAAATCAGAGGAAACCTGGTCAGTGAGCATCCTGTTTCATAGATAAGGATGCCAAGAGCTAAGGTGCCCTGAGCTTTCTCCACTAAATCCTGGAGAAAAGGCCTCCTTGATACAAAACTGTAATTACTGTGACTTACACTTTAAAAGAATCATATGGTGGGACTGAAGCAGTGGCTCAGCGGTTACAGCGCCTGCCTGGCATGTGCAAGGAGTCAAGGACACGGGTTCATACCCCAGCACCACGTGAGCAACAAAGTGTTGAAGCAATGAAGACCAGATGAAAAGCTAAATAAAATTGATATTCTCTCTCTCTCTCTCTCTCTCTCCCTCTCTCTTTAAAAAAAACAATCACATGGCATTTTGTAGCATTTCACAAACAGGATGAAGAAACGTGGTTTCTGTGACCACCCTGTGGACACACGAAATGGCTGTAGCCTCGCCAGTGCTGGCTCTGCACTCACCCTGGGGCTTCCTTCTTGCTGGCAAGGCCCTGAACAGAGAGTCCTGCACAAGCTGCTGAGGAATAAAGGGCAGCTCCTCCCCATGCTCCTGCTCCCACACAGGTGCTCAGAGTGTGACAGCTAAACTACATGATGGGGCTGCTGCAGGGCAGGAAATGTGTGGTCACCCCTCAAACTATCTTTACCATACAATTTTACACAAGAAATATTGTCTGTATTCACCCAGGTATTCAAGCACTTGGCCTGCTGCGATATTAAGTGCTTTAGTACCTTAACTCTCAGGAAGTTGTGAGAAGAACCAGGTCTTGTTATCCCTGCCTTGCTGTCTTATCAGTTCATGTGGGGAATGAGGTAAACACAATGGGTTGGACATATGTTTTATAATGAGGTGATGAGCTATTTGGATTCTGGATACCCCATTCTCAACAGTTCTGAAAGCCTACAGACCCTTGATATTTAGCTTTACAAATCATTCCCTTGCAAAGGAATATTTTGAAATTAGGTCTTTATCCATCCAAACATGTAAGGCAGTAGTGAATGGTGTTTGGGTCATGGCACACTTTGAGAAGCCAGGCTGTAGCAGGGAAGGCAGACAGAACAGATGAAGAGACTACAAAGTCATCCCAAATTCTCATGCTTGACTGACCAAAAACTGAAACAGTCCCATACTCTGAAGACATGATTTTTTTTTAAAAGAAAGGGACAGTGAGAGAGACAAAGAGAGAGAGAAAGAAAGAGAGAGAAAGAGAGAGAGAGAGAGAGAAATCAGTTTTATTTAGTTTTTTCACATGGCGTTCACCGCTCAGACACTTCATTGTGTATGTGGTGCTGGGGTTTGAACCTGTGTCCTTGCGCATACCAGGCAAGCACCATAACTGCTGAGCCACCACTCTAGCCCTGAAGTCATGAATTCTAAAAAAAATTAATGTGGGCAATTATGTGAGAGTGCCAGCTCACTACCAAATATTCATCCAGCTTTTTGTTACTTAGAACTTGATTTGGATGGTGGTCATGTGCTCAGCTATAACACTTGGTTCCTCAGACTCCCTGTGAGCCATGTGACACAGTTCTAGCTAATGAGGTATAAGCTAAAGTTTTCTGGGAAAGTTTTTTTTTTTTTTTTTTAGAAAGAGGGACAGTGGGAGAGAGAGAGAATCAACTTTATTTAGTTCTTCATGTGGCCTTGGCTGCTCTGACACTTCGTTGTGTACATAGTGCTGGAGTTCAAACCTGCCTGCTTGTGCATGCCAGGCAAGCACAGTAACTGCCGAGTCCAAGTATCATCCTTTATGATAAAGGTGTGACCTCCAGGAGTAGCGAGCCTGAGTAGCAGAGCTAGACCATTCTAAGGATGGAAACCAGAGAGTCAGAAATAGCCTGGTTCCCTTGATAGCACTGGTAAGTCACTGTTCCAGCCATGAATAGTCTATCATATGAGACAAATAAATCCCTATCTGTAAGTCTGTGTTACTCAAGTTTCCTATTAACACATCTGAACATAATCCTAACCCATTCAGAGTTATACCACCACATATATGCATGAATATATATAAGTAGATATATGCTTATGGATACATATATGTATATATCTTTACTTAGCAATGTGGTTTCCTATTCAGCCCTTAAGGCAGAACTATGAAGGAGATGGACAAACTCCATTCCACGGGCACAGTTTGTACTCTGGTACTAGAGGGAAAGTTATTTACTCAGAATCGGGCTACCAGTAATTATAAGAGCTGCAACCTCAAACCCACAGGGCTTCTTCCACAAAATATTCAACTGGCTATCTATGGAAAGTGCAAATTCCCTCCATCTTCCATCACACTCTTTAGGTGCTTAGGAGGGTACTAATGGGCAACACCCATTAGACTATAAATAAAAGTGTTCTGAACACCTAGCTGACTAGGAGACAAGAGCAGGAAAAGTTTCATTGTTTCATGTAAACCAGGGTTATAAGAACCACTCATCAGTTCTAGCTAGTTAGCATGGTTAAGCTATGCTGAAGAGATCACAACAAGCATGGCATTAGGACATCATAATAAAATTTATTTTTAAAAAATAAAATTTATTTCTTATCTAGTTCTTCTGATGATGAAATATCTAAGGAGCTAAAATACAGCCTTTTCTTGTTGACTTCCTTTTACTTTTTCACTTCCTCAATTACTATAGTCTTGAAAATGTTCCCGTGACTCAAAGTTTTATTATTTTTTTCTTAGAAGCTATCAGAAAATTGGTAGAAGTCTAAAGTTACAGTTGTTTCTATAGATATACCTTCAAAGGGACTCTACTGCACGTTAGTGGATAAAGTCCAAAACCTTCCAAGGGCAGCTGTCAGGCCCTCTAGGTCTGCTCAGGTCTGGGTGTGCCTCCAGGCTGGGCTCACTGGCTCTGCAGCCATGCTGACCTGCAGCTCTGTGGAGGTGCTGTGTTCCAGCTCTCTTGCCATGTCTCCCTTCCTCTCTTTATCTGGCTAAGTCCTGGTCTTTGTGTCCTCAGAGAAGCTCCCAGCCACCCCAAAGTTAGGTTCAAGCCATGCATGGGCCCACGGCTCCCTGCCCTTCCCTTTACTCACACTTACCTCACTTTTTATCTCAAGACCACCTGCCAGACTAGGAAAGCCATGAGAGGGGAGACCAGGCCCTTTACAGGTGCCTGCTTTGCTGAATAAATAAATGTCACAAACCCTAAATTTCCACACCTACACTTCTCAAACCAAAGAAAGGGAAACAAAGATGGGCTTCAGAGGTTTTTCCTGGCTCCCTAGCCCCAGCATTTTGGCTTGAAAGAAGGCAGGGTAGATATTACAGAGATTACAATCCTGGGTGCCACTTCTTCACCTTCCTTTCAGTTTAATATCTGAGTCTTTGCTAGACACAAGCATTCTGTGTTCCCAGCGTAAGTGAACAGGGATAAACAGTGCCTTCTGTGCCAAGGCATGAGCCACAATCACAAAGGCTGCCAGTTCCCCTAAAGGGTCTCCAAGTGCCCTAAGTGACTTGGAAACTGAGTTATCGAGCTCTTTCCATGGAAAGCATGAAAATGGTGGCTTGTTAAACACTCAGCCAATAGTGAGGAGACTCCTAAATTGAACCGACAGGGGCAGAAGCTTGAATATGAAGGCATCACTTCAGTTCCTGGTATCGCCAGAATGCTACGACATCCATGAAAACACCTGGAGAACTCTCAGGGAAACACATCCACAGGTATACAGTATGTGTAGTAATTTCTCACTGACCAGAGGGCTAGCCTGCCAGCAAACCCTGCGGCTAGCAAAATCAAGGCTTGCAAATTTGGAGAAAAAGTTAAAATCTAATACAGCATTTGTATCTGGAACAAAACAATTGCACATGTGCCAGCACCACAGGAAATTTGAACACAGCCCTGTGTTCTGCAACTCAGAGGGTCCTCTGAGTTTATGAAGTACAGATTATGTTTTTTTTTCTTTCTTTTTTTTTAAGACAGAGAGAGAGAAAGAGAGAAAACCAATTTTATTTATCTTTTCATCTGGCCTTTGTTTCTCCGACACTTAGTTGTGTGTGTGGTGATGGGGTTTGGACCCAGGTCCTTGCGCATACCAGGCAAGTAAGTACTCCAACTGCTGAGCTACTGCTCCAGCCCCCAGTTTACATTCCTTTACAAAAGTGTTAGAGCCAGCCCTCACTGGCTTAAATTT
Organism: Aplodontia rufa; assembly: GCA_004027875.1. Taxonomy (NCBI): domain Eukaryota; kingdom Metazoa; phylum Chordata; class Mammalia; order Rodentia; family Aplodontiidae; genus Aplodontia; species Aplodontia rufa. The sequence continues at coordinate 86,758 of PVKS010000150.1, forward strand.
TAATGTGCACTCCTTTGTGTCATTAAAAATGCTGGTGTAATGGCCTGGCTTTTTTTAGGTCTCACTTAAGGGCTCAGGAACCTGTTTTCTTCTGGGTCTGCTCTTTTCCCTGAAGATAAGAGGAGGCCACAAAAACAGTCCCATCCCTACAGTTTTTGTTGGGGGCAAGGAAGGTGAGAAGAGATGATCAGCAAACAAATGTCTCCTTCTAACAGACTCAACAAAAAGTCAAGAAAAGATCATGGGGTTTTAATTTTTGATAGTCAATATAAAAGTATATTACCTCTACATTACAAATGGTCAGTAATTACTATGAGTTATTAAAATGCCATGAATCCGCTAGATGTACAAAAAATAACACAAGAATTCAATATAAAATAAAATCAACACCTAAGAGTTAAATTCTTCCAAAAAATACTAGAAAACTGCAAATGGAATGCTTTGAGAACACCTTGCTAGTATATACAAACTGTGAAGCTTAGTGAGTCTGCCCAGGTATGAATACATAGGCATGAGTACTTCATTACAGGGATAGTAGGAAGCAGGCTGGCTCTGATGTCAGAACTAAGGGTTTAAGCTGTGGCACCTGTAACTTCAGCTATGTGCACATGTTGGCTTCGGCCCTACCACGGGCACATGCTTGGCACTGGCCTTTCCTGAGTCTGATGTCATCACTAGCTTGAATGTGACTCCACACCTGGAAGCACTCAGTAGCTACTGAATGCTGCCCACTCATAAAGGATCAGCATTGTGATTTTTCACTCTGAATCCATTTCCATTCCTTGCTAATGTGACTTACTGTACAAATGGCTATACACAAAGAATTGGCACGGGTCCCTCCATTTCTGCCTCACCTGTATTGTCTCTGGCTACAAGACCCTTGGGGAAATCTCCAGGAGCTGGGGACGTGCTGCTGTCGCATTTCACCATGTCAAGGCTGTTACAATATTCCCATCTTTTCTGCTGAAGTTCCTGTAACCAGTAAGTCATGAGTTGACGATTAGGAGCCTAGAAAGAGGGAGGAGGAGACAATGTGTTATGGCCACCAATAAGAGTAAGAGCTTAAAAAAAAATTATGTCTCTGAGTACAAACTATACCTTGCCATGTCAAAGGGGGAGGTAAGAACAGAGCAAGGAAATTTCAGTTACAGGATTAGCAGCTTCTGTTTCAGTCAAGCAAATAGTTCTAACAAAGAACTCAACCCAGGGGCTGGAGCGGTGGCTCAGCGGTTACCGCACTTGCCTGGCATGCGCAAGGACACGGGTTTGAACCCTAGCACCATGCACAGAACAAAGTGTCGGAGTAGCAAAAGCCACATGAAAAACTAAATAAAATTGATTCTCTCTTTCTTTCTCTGATTGTCCCTCTCTTCCTTTAAAAAAAGAAAAAAAAAGAAATTAACCCAATTAATAAGCATTTTTAAATGCTAAGGTTAGGGAATGATATATTACAACACTTTCCTCAAAGAATTTTGGGAAGGACTAACAACCCTGCTGTTCTTTTACTGTAAGCACCTATAAATTCTATCTCAAGAAATCAGATTTTACATAGGTATGGATGGTGTCCTTGCCAAATCACATCAAACAATGACATTTAAATTCTGCCAGGATTTGAGGGAGTATAAAAAGAAATCTGCACATCTATTAGTACAACTAAGATTTTAAAAAGCTGACAATATCAAGTGCTAACAAGGACACAGAGCAACTGGAACTTTCATGAACTGCTGATAGGAGATGGTGCAGATACTTTAGTAAATAGTTTGACAACCTGTTATAAAGTTAAAACACACACTTACCAAGTGACCTGCAATCCACTCCTACATACACACCCACAAGGAATAAAAGCATATTCACACAGAACACCCATATGTAAATGTTTACAGAGACTTTATTCACAATCACCAAAAATTGCAATCGTCCAGAATGTGCTTCACTTGGCCAATGGAAAAACAGACTGTGGTAAATCCATATAAGTATACTACTTTGCAGTGGAAAGGAGGGAAGTATTGGTTCATACAACATGCATGAACATGAATACATATTGCTAAGTGAAAGAAACCAGACCCCAAAGGCTACATACTGTATGATTCCATCTATGTAATAGTCTGAAAAGGCAAAATTACAAGGACAGGAAACAAACTGAGGTTTCCAGGGAAGGGGAGTGAGGCAGTAGCAGAGAATTAAGGGTAATGAAACCCTCCTGCATTGTGAGTGTTGTGCACAGGTCCAAATCCACAGAACTGCAGACCACCAAGAGTGAATTTCATTCTGCAACGTGACTACATATTTTTTTTTAAGAGAGAGGGGGAGAGAGTAAACAAGAGAAAGAGAGAATCAAACTTATTTATTATATTTTCATCTGTTTTTTGTTTCTCTGACACTTAGTTGTGTATGTATGCTAGGGTTCAAACCCAGGTCCTTGTGCATGCCAGGTTAATGCTCTAACCACTGAGCAACTGCTCCAGTCCCACATGAGTACATTTTTAAAGTCTACCAAGAGACATAAGAACCCAACACCATGAACCTTGCTATAAATAAGCAAACTAGATGGAAGGTGTGAGTCACAGTTCTACAAACTGCCCCCTGCGAAGGAGTCCCAAGAAGAAGGAAGAAGCCATGGCATAATTCTGGGAACCTCACTGACCCTGACATCCAGGGGTGTACAGGCATCAGAGTGGTTCCTAGAATCAGAGGCAATATAGAAACCTGTTCTGTAGGACTGACAGCAAGTGGCCGAGGGACCAAACCGCTACTACCTACAATCAAAGGACAATCTCCACGCGTTATAGCTAAAACCTGGGGCCTTTTTAGTAATGTTTGTACACCTGACCCCCCACGCATAGAAAACAACTACTATAGAATCTCTGAGTATTTATGAAAAATTCTTCCAATTATCAATCAGTCAAGCTCTCATTTCACCCACTCATGCTGAAATGTTGAAATCAACATTTACTGAGCATCTGTCAGATACCTGCAATGGAGCCTTGCCTATGAGAAAGCAAGCCAGCCAGTCGATCCGAGGGTGTGCTGAGTGCTATGAACAGGAAGGGGGTAAGGTGGGGCTGGCATACCTGCAGAACACTGAGAAGGGACACCTAGCTATGAGGGCAGGTGGAGTGAGGGGACAGACACTCAAAGTCTAGGACACCGGCCACCTGCAGGTTCAAATCTTCAAAGTACCGGCTTAATAAACATAAACTCAAAAATGTCTCCATTTCTGTAACATCTAGCTCAGTGCTCCACACATAGTAGGACACTCATTTACTCAATAAATAAGTGAAGGAATAAATTAACAAGACAGGAGGTGATACAGGAGTTTGATCTTAAAGAGGAAGCAGGTGGCCACCAGAAGGACAAAGGAGCAACAAGGGCTTACAGGAGAGAGGAGTATCTGCAAAATCCCAGGCTAGCCTGGCATGGTGATATACACCCTGATCCCAGACCTCAGGAGGCTGAGACAGGAGGACCTCAAGTTCAGAGCCAGTCTCAGCAACTTAGCAAGACCATGTCCCAAAATGAAATATAAAGAGGACTGGGGATGTGGATCAGTGGTTAAGCACCCCTGGGTTCAATCCCTGGTGCAAAATAAATAAAATAAAATAAAATAAAAATAAAGCCCAGGTTAGATACCATGGAGGAGGGGAAACAGAGCAGTCCCCTACCCCACCCCAATGGACTTGCAGCCTTCCTAAAGAGATGGAACATGGAATCCACAGGGCAATGGCAAAGTTAGACAATGCCATTGCTGCTGAAGATGGTGGGGGCAAGGGGATGGGCTTTGGTAGGAAGGAGAGCTTAGCTCAGGCCCAGAAGCAATAAGCCCACTTGGTAGATCCACAAATAGCAGCCTGGAGTCCGAGCAGCAAGCTGGCAGCAGGGTAGATGGCAAGGGCTGGGGCTGGCTCCTGGGGGGGGCAGAGAACACAAGCATCCCCATAGGAAAGGACTAGGAGATACTACTGTATCCAAAATCAGAGCCCAAAGTCCCTCTAGTTCTCCTCCCTCCTTCCACAGGCCCAGGAAAGGAATAAATTTGTCTAGGTCACATGGTGAGTCAACAACAGAATCAGCACTGAGACCTCCATCTGTCAACTCCCAGCTCAGAGGCAGGCATGAATTTTGGTGTGGGGCTGTGTTCAGGCCCTCCTACTAGCTCCCCTGCTGTCCAGCCCCTCCATGCCCATCAGACCAGGGCAGAGGTGCGCCTTCTGCTCTCGCCAGGGAGGGAAAAGGCACTTGCTGTACTTCCTCTCCTCCAATCTGCACATGCTGCTCCTGTTTCTACCTGTGCTCAGGTGCACAGCCTGCTCAGAAAACTTGGCACAAACCCACTGGGTGACTCCTGCAATGTAGGCATAATAAAAAATCTGCTTTTTACAAGAAAAAAAACTTTCCCCTTTTAATTGGAGCATTAAATCTTACTGGGAACAATTAGTAACCTCTTAGTCATCTCTCACTGAATTCCTGGCACAAAAAAAGGGGGGAAAAAAACCTTTTAGATCACATGCTTTCAATGCCTGATGTGATGTTGCAGAAATCTGGTTAACAAGGCAGGCAAAACCACCTTGAGAGCACAATTACTAACTGGGGTTTGCTAGCTTTCAAACTACTAGAAATCCCCAGAAGAACCCTGCCTTTAGACCCAAGAAGCTAGTGAAAGGCTGCGGGGGGATGACAGCCATGGCTCTGGGGCTCCTGTTTAGGAGGCAGAAGAAGCCCCCAAAGGACCTTCTCTCAGGGAGCTGAAATCCAAAGTGTTAGGCCGGCTGGGGGCAGGGCTTCAGCTAGCCCACACTTCACAGCATCATGGACCCTGGCTGGGGGCGTGCCTTCAGCCAAGACACTGAGGCCATGCCTGCTGGCTAAGGAGCAGGACAAAGGGCAACTTGCCCGTGAAAAGAACAGCCAATTGGGATACTGGTGGACAAGCTCCAATGGATTGATGGACCCACCAGCCAATCTCTGAAGGACCAACCCCATCATGAACTTCCAGTTAGCCAGCAAAACCAGCTGTCTGGTGAAGGTCCAACACCATTTTCCCTGCCTGCCATTATGGCCGGCCGTCATTTCCCATGCCCGCCCTCATTATGGCGGCCCAGGTGAAACTGACCCGAGAGCAACAATCCCAATAAACATCTCTGCCTAAATTTATACCAGTACTATCATTTTTCCTTTTTTCTATTTTTTACATCTGGTCAAAAGGCAATGGAAACATCCGCTGCCTCCCTGACCTCCCTACAAAGACAAATAACATTTGTCACCTGAGTTTCATTACAGGACCTCCAAACACTCGATCTCCTGAGGATGAACAAAGGCTGCTACATCAGTGAAACTGGGCTGATGTAGACGAACATCAGAACTCTCAGACATCTGAACTAGAGGCCTAAGCAGCCTGACCCTTGGCCAGGATGACTTAACTCCACTCTTGTCACCTGGCTTACCCCCATCCTTAATCCCATATTAGTGATAAGACTTCTTCTAATGACTGCTCCCTGTTTCCTCAGGTTCACCTGAAGCTGCATAGGTGAGGTAGCTGAAGTGACATATGACCAAAGGCCCTTGCACCCTTACAGCCGCCACCCAGGGAGCCAACACCCGAACCTTCCCCTCCCCATGTCACCCCATAAACAGCAGGAAGTAGCCAGATGGAAATCTACGCCCTATATCACCAAAAAGGTCGGGATGTTAGGCCGGCTGGGGGCGTGGCTTCAGCTAGCCCACACTTCACAGCATCATGGACCCTGGCTGGGGGCGTGCCTTCAGCCAAGACACTGAGGCCATGCCTGCTGACTAAGGGGCAGGGCAAAGGGCAACTTGCCCGTGAAAAGAACAGCCAATTGGGATACTGGTGGACAAGCTCCAATGGATTGATGGACCCACCAGCCAATCTCTGAAGGACCAACCCCATCATGAACTTCCAGTTAGCCAGCAAAACCAGCTGCCTGGCGAAGGTCCAACGCCATTTTCCCTGCCTGCTATTGTGGCCGGCCGTCATTTCCCATGTTCACCCTCATTATAGCGGTGCAGGTGAAATTGGCCCGAAAGCAACAATCCCAATAAACATCTCTGCCTAAATTTATACCAGTACTATCATTTTTCCTTTTTTCTATTTTTTTACACAAAGAAATACACACAGGTCCTAAAACATGGCATGAGAAAAAATAAAACGCAGCGAAACTGGCAGAAGTTCCCAAAGCTTCTATATTTTCCATTTGGTATCTTTCTAAAAGAGGAACTGACTGCAATTTGGCCTTGCTTAATCCTAATTAGATGTATAACCCCAAACTAGTTTCTCCCTGGTCCCTGTCCTTATTCTATATTTATCTAACACTACTGTTAGCCACACCTGGCTATTGATCAAGTGTCAATACTTGGAGACATTAGATTAAGTAAAATATATTAAAGTTAATTTCACATGTTTAATATGGTGATTTGAAAATCTGAAAGTATATATGTGGCTCCCATCGTATTTTTATTGAAAAATGCTGATCTCCATCAGGATGGCAAATGAGATTCCATTTGAAAGCCAAAAGCCAAGGTTGGTGGGAGATCCAGTGTGGTGGGAAATAACATCTGGAGGATTATAATGTGGGTCAAGGGCATGGGGTGTGGGATAGCCAAAAACATTCTTCTCTTAAGGTGCTTTCTGACTCAAGATAACTTCTCTTTTTAAAACAGGTACCTCTGAATCTCTGACGATGCCATGTTCCGTTCATATCGAAGGAGATGCCAACATTCTTTCAGGAACCAAACATCTGCTGGTCTCACTGATGGTTCAGTGTCTCAGTGCCTTTATTGGCCCCTCTCACCACTGGGCAAGTAGGACCCTGACCAATCTGGCATCGCAGATAAAACCTTGACTGTCTATCACCAGGAGTTCCCTCCACTGAGCTCAGCTGGCAACAATGAGCCTGTCACTACCACCACACAGCACCCACCAAGCACCCATACCCAGTGACCCACAGCATGACTAGGAGAGGATCATTATCTGCCCTCAATCCTTAGATTGACCACTGAAAATGCTAGTCCCAAGTTCTGGAGAGCAGACAGACTTTCCAGCCACACTAAGAGGAAGAGACAAGGCAAAGCTCTACCATTCAGCACAGAATTGAGCCCTGATGCCAGGAAAGCACTCAGCAAGAGGGCACACGTCAACATCTGCTATGGGACAGCTCACCAGGTCAGATCCTGAATTTCCCACAATACCAGGCTCTCCAACTGGTATTCATCCCTTAAGTCCCAGTGTACATGCCACCTCTTTAGAAGAGGTTACCATGACCTGAGTGTGCATTTTGCCTCCATCTTGTCAACGTGAGCTCATAGCATCAGGTAGCCCAGATAACCTTCCCTTAGGACCAGAAGCATTCAAACCTAAATTTCTTGAAGGCACAGGCCAGACTTGCTGCTCTCAATAGGATCCAAGATGCCTAGTTCAGTGCCTTCAACACAGATAAGTACTCTAGTCACTGACTCGTTATGTTCAGTTGTTGCTACTGCTAAAACACCACTTCAAATAAGACACCAATCCCAATATAGGAGATCAAACCAAACATCCTGAAAAGCCATTCTGGATGTCTCCTACACAGATGCATGAATGTCCCAGGGAGAGGGCAGACAGGGACTATGCACCATGTGACACACAGCTGTTCCCACAAACCTTTGTCCCCAGGCCTCCAGGAGCCCAAACTCCAGAAGTCTGCTCATGGGTGAGTCCAGCACTGGCCACCTGTCTCTTCTCTTGGACCCTAGGAACTCCCTGTTGTCCAACTGCAGCTAGCTCTCACGTTGGTGCTCAGAAAAATACCACAATGTCATCCGATTACAAGTTAGTTGATTTCAGCACACACTCATCCAGGACCCACTCTCGGCAGGAAGCATGTTCTGGGGGATGGTGGGGCTGAGAGCAATCCAGCAGCACATACAGGGAGTCTGGGTTCATCATCTAGTGGCACTCCCCACCAACCATCACCTTACCTAACCCTGTTCACTCCTGCTCAAGCATGTCTACCGAAACTCAGAACATTTTAGGAGTAAAAACACTGTTATTTGACCCACAATCTCATTCCTAGGAATCTATCTAAAATGATCCAAAAGGAAAAACAGGGAAAATGCATGTACATAGAATTTTTGTTCATTCACCTGACAAATGTTTATTAGAGCCCAGCTTGGACCAGGTCCAGCAGTTAGCAATAGAGACACAGAACCGGATGAGACCCAGTCAAGTTCCTGCCGCTGAGACTCCCAGTGAGCAAACATTTTCTTCCATCCAGTAATAAACAACGAAAAACATGTTCGCAAATACAATCTATATTACATGCCCAGATAAACAATTAAGAAATCCTTATGCATTATGTGAGCTCATAAAAATTATAATCAAAATTCCAAAAGGAGTTCTTCAAAGCATGTCAAAGAGATTATGAACTTCGTCTGAAGTTTAAGCTTAGAGAATTATGAAAAAATAACAATGGGGCTTAGTCCTAATTAGATGTATAATCCCAGGAGCAAACACCTGTAATCCCAGGAACTCAGGAAGGTGAGGCAGGAGATCACAAGTTCAAGGCCAGCCTTAGCAACTTAGAGAGGCTCTGTTTTAAATTTTAAAAAATAATAATAAAGATTGAGTATGTATGTAGCTCAGTGGTAAAGTGCCCCTAAGTTCAATCCCCAATACCAAAACAGAAACAATAATGATGAGTGGGGGCTTTGTGCTACCAAATGGTAACAGCACATTATAAAGACACAATGATTAAACTAGAGTAGTATTATCTATCAAAAAATCAAAATATAAGATTTAAGTATATATAAGAATATTTGGAGGGGGCTGGAAATGTGGCTCAGTAGTTACAGCTCTTGCCTGGCATGCATTAAGACCTGGGTTCAAACCCCCAGCACCACATACACAACTAAGTGTCAGGAAAAACAAAAAACCCAGATGAAAAAATAAAGTTGATTCACTCTTTCTCTCTCTCTGTAAAAAAAAAAAAAAAGAAAAAGAAAGAAAGAAAAAAGAAAAAAAATAATATTTGGATAACATTTCCAATCAAACTACTGGGGAAAGTATTAATTTTTAATTAAGGGTATTAGGTCAGCTGGTCAAACATGTGGAACAAAATAACATCATCATGAGTTATGTCTTATGTTTTAAACTTGTCAAAATAGAAAATGTACTCAAACTTGAGTCAAGATTTAATAAAATTAGGGGGTCACAGTGGGGCATGCCTGTAATCCCAGTGACTCTGGAGGCTGAGGAAGGAGGATCACAAGTTCAAAGTCAGCCTCAGCAACTTAGCAAGGTTCTAAGCAACTTAGAGAAATCCTGTCTCAAAATGAAAAAAAAAAAAGGGCTGGGAACATGGCTCAATGGTAAAGCACCCCTGGGTTCAATCTCTGGCACACACAAAAAAGATTTAATACATTAATGAATAAAAGCCATTAGATGAATGAATTAATAAACTAAATAAACTGAACTGAATAAAAACCATTAAATGACAAGAAGAAAATGCTTATATGATTTGTTTCTATCTCTTTTCACCTCCTGCAGTAAGAGTTGCTTAGATTTTTATCACATTTTAAGGGAATGAAGAGATGATCTGACTTTAAATTCAGCCATCGTGGGCAGAGGAGAAATTCACATAGGAAGTTTTTAGCAAAGACCTCCAGAACAATTAAAACTGAAGTACAATCAGCTGTCATGAGATTCCCACTCAGAAGATGAACGCCGTGTGCACTGTGGCATGGCAGGCAAGGAAAACAAACCACTCTTTTTAGGACTGAGCCCCAAATCAAAAGCTAGCAGGACAGATACTTCAAACCGTAAGCCACCAGCTGCTTCTCCCACAGGCAACTCTAGGGTCTTGGCTCCAGGCTGACCAGCAGCAGCAGTCAGATTTTCACAGGACTGATAATTCTCCCCAGCAACAGAAGAAATCACTGTCCTCAAATTTCTATTCTCTTGCAATAGAAAGGCGCTTCTAAACCCTCAAAGAAAGCAAGCAAAGAAAATGTGTTTATGGGGGCTAGAGCAGTGGCTCAGGGGTAGAGTGCTTGCCTGGCAGGAGCGAGGACATGGGTTTGAACCCCAGTACCACATACACAACTAAGTGTCAGAGAAACAAAGGTCAAATGAAAATAAATAAATAAATGAAATTGATTCTCTTTCTCTCTTACCTCCCCACCCCACTTAAAAAAAGTTCTTTTTTTTTTTTTTTAAAGAAAGAAGCAATTTTTATTTTAGTTTTTCATGTGACTTTCATTCCTCCGACTCTTTGTTGTGTACGTGGTGCTGGGATTTGAACTCGCGTACTTGCGCATGCAAGGCAAGCGCCACAACTGCCAAGCCACCACTCCAGCCCCAAAAGAGAGTGTTCTTAAAAAGAAAGAAAGAAAGAAAATGTGTCTGTGTCCAAAAACACCATAAATGAAATTAAAGGACAATGACAAACTGAGAGAAAGACCACACAACTTCCAAGTCCCTAAGCATGTGAGCATGGTGTAGAGTTCCACATCGCCACAGCTTTGCAGGGGCTCCTTGCTCTGCCTGGACAAAGAGAAGTCCTGTTCATTTGCGTTGTAACTACTCATCTGTATTTTTTAAAAACATATTTTAGACTTTTATTTCAAACAATAATAACAACCTACATGTGCTATGAAGAATTTAGAAAATAAAATAAAAATAACCACATCTCCAGAAATAACCTCTATCAAAAGTTTGGTGTGCTTCCTCCCACTTTCCACCCACAAATATATATACTAATTTTTTCTATAAAACTGGAATAAGGGGGGCTGGAGCGGCGGTTACAGTGCTTGCCTGGCAGGCACAAGGACACAGGTTCAAACCCCAGCACCACATACACAAGGTGTCAGAGCAACAAAAGCCACATGAAAAACTAAATAAAATTGATTCCTTCTCTCTCTCTCACTGCCCCTCTCTCTTTAAAAATTTTTTAAAAAACTGGAATAAGATTATAGACTTTTCTATAACCTATGTGTGCATATTAGGAATAAGACACCATTCATTAAACAAGTACTACGGGGCTGGTGCAGTGGTTCAGCAGTTATGGCGCTTGCCTGGCATGCACAAGTACGTGAGTTCAAACCCCAGCACCACATACACAATGAAGTGTTGGAGTAACAAAAGTCACATAAAAAAACTAAATAAAACTGATTCTCTTTCTCTCTTGCTTTTCAAAATTAAAAAAAAAAAACGAATACTATGTGCCAAATAACTATGCTTTCACTTTAAATATACTGTCATTTAATCCTTATAACAATCTCTGAAATAATATCCTCCACTTGCCTATGGAGTCTGACTCCCTGACTTCAAATCCCAGCTCTGCCACCTGCTAGCTGGCATGCTACTTAAACTTGTCCAGACCTCAGATTCCTTGTTGGTAAAGAGAGAAATAATAATAATAAGTTCCTCCATGGTGTTGTTATGAGGATTAAGTGAGTTGGGGGCTGGAGCAGTGGCTCAGCAGTTCGAGCACTGGCCTGGCATGTGCAAGGACCAGGGTTTGAACCCTGGCACCACATACACAACTAAGTGTCAGAGAAACAAAGCCTAGATGAAAAGATAAAGTAAGTTGATTCTTCCTTTAAAAAGAGAGAGAAAGAGAGAGAGAGTGTGTGTGTGTGTTAACATGTGTTAAGCTCAGAAGAGTGTGTGGCACAGTAAATGCTCATTAAATATCAACCACCCATCTCATTGCCTTCCCAAAATCTCACAGTCAGCTGCACAGCCAAAATCCTCCAAACTGGGTCTGTAGTACTCACTATCAAGGAGAAGGATGAGAGTGTGTGCCCAAAACAAAAATCCATTCTCAGTACTTCTAGCAGGAATCAGAAGTTTCTCTATGGTTTTTCTCAAAAACTGAAATGCTTATGGCCTCAATTAATAGGAAGGCTCAATTTAATTGTTTGGGGGCAAAGATAACTCCCACACTGGAGGCTGTGCCTTTGTCAGTGCATAACGTCCTCTGGACATCAGATCTAGCAGGGTCAGTGTGATATCAGGTCTGAGAGAGCAAGGCCATAAGGTGCTTCCACAGGTGGATCTTAGCCATAGTTCTGCTCTAACAACACTTCTCAAAAATATGCTTCAATGATCAATAACAAGGCTACACAAAGACAGGAGAGCAACAGTGCTCCAGCACAGCAGGCTCCCCAAGTTTCCTGTGCATAAGGACTCCCATGCCAGGCTCTCACACGTATAGCTCCTGACACTCCTAATTCTCCTACCCCTGGGCCTCTGCAACAGCACCCCAACTGCACTTGCTGTCCTCAGCCTCCCCTCTCCAATCCTTCTCCTGACACCTCACCAAAGAAGTCTTATGTGCATCATACTTAAAGCCCAATGCAAGCAATCTGGCATGGTAATGGGGCCCACATACCCTGCACTCCATAGGACCATGGCCTTTCTCCCACATGACAGGCACTCAAAGCTGATTCCACAATCCTGCTCTTATGGCACCAACTCCCATTTAACAAACTGCTGCTTGCCCCAAGACCCAGTTGAGATATCCCTATGAGGCCATCCAGTGTCCCTCACAGAACAATCATTCATTCCTCCAACATGCAATGATGGAATAGCATCTCATTGACCCACTTAGCAGGATGAACTCTGGGTTCTTCTCCAAAGAGTCAGGTCCTGTGTGTTTTTAAGCCAGAAGAACAGCATAAGCAATGATCATGTAGGGCCACAGAAAGGAGAAGACACACACATACAGGAAGGTTAAGTGAGCTTATCTCATAGGAAGCAATGTAAACTACATGGATAGTTTTAATCATCCATATTTCTTAAAAGGGTACAATGGCTCATAATGAAGGAACTCTTGTTTTTAAACTTAAGGATATCTGGATTTCCAAGAAATGTCTTTGGTACTTCTTCCATAAACAATAAAAAATAGAAACATAAGGCAGGCACAGTGGTGCACACCTATAATCCCAGAAACTCAGGAGGACAATCATAAGATCGAGGTCATCTCAGCAACTTATCAAGGCCCTGTCTCAAAATAAAAAATAAAAGGCTGGGGAAAGGGAGCTCTGCGGTTATGGGGCTTGCCTGGCGAGCGCAAGTACACCGGTTCAAACCCCAGCACAATGAAGTCTTGGAGCAATGAAAGTCACATGAAAAACTAAATAAAAATTGCTTCTGTCTTTCTCTCCGACTTTCTCACTGACTTCCTTTCTTTAAAAAAAAAAAAAAAGCTGGGGAAAAAATGCTGGGAATGTAGCTCAGTGGTTAAGTGCCCCTGGGTTGAATCCCCAGGATCCCCCCAAAAAGTGTAAATATATTGTATGCAGACTGATAATATGAAATTCAGATGGAAAACAGACTATAACCCCAAATCTGATAAATAACTTTAGGTTCCAATTTTTCTTTGAATGTCTCAAAATCACGAGGCTGGAAACAATCTCAAGGGATCTGGCTCAGCACCAAAGGAAAAAAAACGCATTTCTTGCCTTGGAAGATTTTGCAATCTTCTGTTTCAGCCCAGGAGCAGACCCTAAGAAGGCGAATAATACTGGATCTCCTGCTCCTTAGAAGACACAGAATGCATTTTCACAAACCTCCATTCCTCTAGTGGACAATAAATTCTCATTCTGCATTTTTTAATTGCTATCTTAAAATTCGCATTTTCATATATTTTGTTAAAATAATCTCCTGAATTCTAACCTAACTGCTTTTTAAAAGTTGAGCAAAAACCCAAGCCCCAAATCAATTTCCCTCCACACTGAGTCCAGTGGCAGCCATTCCCTGGGCAGATGCCACACTTCTGTCCGCTCTGGGAGGTGCCCGCTGGGGAGTTCTGCCATCTTCAACACTCAAGCTGTCCCTTTAAAAACCAAACACCCTGAGAGAAAAGCCATTTCTTAAACCTGTCTTCAGCTAATACTTTTTTAAACTGTTAACTATTTAATAGAGATCAGAAACTACAGGTAATGGACTAGAAGAAAGCCTATAATAGAACAAAGAAAAGCAAGTGTGAACTCACAGAGAAGGGGACAGTAAAGGCAACTGGTTGGTGAGGATCTAGGCTGCCCATAGGGCTGGGTACAGATTTCAGCAGGATAAAGGCAAGGACAAGGCCATTCTTCAGGCCTGCCATTCCCTACAGGAAGCCTATTAAAATGCTGTTTCAGAGGGAAAAGGAACATGAGGCCTCAAGTGACCACAGGGCTACATTCCTATGGCTCCTTATCAGCTCTGCTGTTGTGCAATACTGGAGAGCCAGGGTTTTATGAGATCAGGACAAAAATTCCTATAGCCACAGTCAGTTGCCTACTGGACAGCTCTGCTCCACCTCTATTTGCCACACAGTAATGCAACACCACATTACTCTGCTTTCATGGTTTTTTGGGTTTTTGTTTTGTTTTGTTTTTAAAAAGAGAGGGAGGGGCTAGAGCAGTGGCTCAGCAGTAATGGCACTTGCCTGCCATGTGCAAGGACATGGGTTCAAACCCTAGCACCACGTACACAACAAAGTATTGAAGCAATGAAAGCCATATGAAAAACTAAATAAAACTGATTCTTTCTCTCTCTCTCTCTCTCTCTCACTGTCTCTCTCTCTTAAAAAAAAATAAAATAGGGAATGAGAGAGAATCACTTTTCTTATTTTCCATCTGGCCTTTGTTTCTCCAACACTTAGTTGTGTACGTGGTGGTAGGGTACAAACCAGGGTCCTTGTGCGTGCCAGGCAAGAGCTGCAACTGCTGAGCCACCACTCCAGCCCAACGTTTTCATGTTTTTTTAACTTAAAATTAGGACAAAGAAATGACTGCCTTAATATGAAGTTTTAGGAGGTGAAGTTGGGAAGGGCAGATTCCCAGGTTCCACCAATCTGAGGCTCTGGAGACAGGAAAGCCTGGTACCAGTACTGAACTGATAGGCGTGTATGGGAGCCTGCTGATTTCCAACAGTCTCTTAAGCAACAGCTGGTGTCTCAGGGGAGTGTCAGATGGTTCTCCTAGATCTTTTGATCACCACCCACTGTGGGTGAAAAGCTGGGGGCAAAGTACTTACCAGCTGTTTGGTGGCGGCACTCATGGGAACTCCCTTAAGAAAGATGCCAGGCAAATACTGTTTCCCTCCAGAAGCCTCCTTCTGCAATGTCTACAGAGGAGCCTGAGCACATGAATCAGGAACCTCAGTGCCAACAGACAACTGTGCCTCAAACCATAGCTCCAGAGCATAGAAACTCAGTATGCAAAGAGGATTCACAGCTACAAACCACAGAGTGCTGCCCTGTGGACAAAGGGCTCACACTTCACTGGTCTCCTCCCACACAGTTCAGTTATTTCCAGTTCGCTTAGAAAGCTACCATCACACAGGGCCAAAGAGAACAGCCCCTCAGGATCTGGAGGAGAGCAGAGTTTCTCAAGAAGAGGCCACAAAGGGCTGCAGCAGAAGGGCTGGGCTGCTAGGTGAATGAGTGGATTCCGGAGGCCCACCCTGGCCTACCAACCAGAATCTCTAGGGTAGGAAATCAAAATCTTCATTTTAACACTATTCGGGACACTTATTTCCCAAGCTATATTTGAGAGCTACAGTTCTGAGATCTTTCCTTCAAAGAACAGAAATAAAAAGGTAATATCAGCATGTTACCTCTGCGATAGCATCCATGTGCAAGCTGGGTAAACTGTAAAGCTTAAAAACTGGTTCCCTTCCAAAGCTGGAGGATATGCTAACTACCAAGGGCCTGCTTCCTCTGGTAAACACCCCACCCCAAGAGAGGGCTCTGAGGGGGATGAGCCAGGGGAACACCACTAATGCTTCCTATTAAGTCGGAAATTTATAACCTATGCCATTCATTTCCAACCTTCACGTAACTAAACTTCTTAAACCTAAGCCCCAATATAAACTAATCAGATATACGCTTGGGTATCTGTATATAATAAACAAAACAAAACAAAAAGACTAAACCTAACTTCCTACTAACAGACTAAGATGCATATATGAAACAAGCATCATCAAACTGCCGGGTTCATGTGTCTAGAAAAGGCTTTTGTGTCTAGAAAAGGCTTTTGTGTCAGAGTTGTCACTAACTTAGCTGCGAGACTCTTTCCTCACTATACCATGAGGGGCAGGGCAAGCTGATCTCAGGACCTTTCCAGTTCTGACCCTGGGATAATTATTTCCTCCAGCTAACAGAGCCACTTAATGACAATGCCCTAAGCACACCTAGAACAGGCACAGGACAAACTCCCTAAGGACAGAGGCAATGCTTAACTCCCTCTGGATGGTCTTCAGAGCCATGCTATACAAGGCCTGCTGGGTGAATGGCTGGCTGGCTGCATCACATTAAGAAAGCTGAGCCACTGTCTCTGTAAGCAGTTGCCCCTGAACATCAGAGATCTGGAAAGGGAAATGAAAACTGGGCTTGCTGCCTAGAAATAATTCCCATAATCCAAGATCAACATCCCTGATAACACTGGCCTACCCACCTCCAGTTATCCGACAATCATCTGGACAAGGTCTTGCCTGAGGCAGTCTGCTTCAGGAAGGATGCTCCTTCCAGTGGACTGGCCAGAGAAGAGGGGAGGAGGAACTCACAGGATCCAAGCTCCCCCTTTTCCCACCAGATTCCAATTCCCCCACACAACCTATCTCTGCAGAAATTAAACAAATGGCAAGCACATAAACTCATTAAAAGATGCTGACTCTCATCTTATTGGGAACACATCTTGCTGACCCAAGAGGAACTAAGTCTGTGTGAACAGCTCCACAATTATTCCCAAACCTATCAACTTCCCTACCCCATCTTCTCCAGGGAGTTTTTCTTGATAAAAGCAGTCACACAGTTCTTTCCAGTTCCTCACAGATCTCTCCAATTCCAGAATGCCCTCAGAAATTAATATATAAACCTCAGATTCCTGGCCCTAAGCCATATCCAAACTAATAGTTTATGTAAATGATCCCCCTACCCTTCAGTTATTATGGAGAGAGGCCAGACCTCTCCTAGAACAGAAAATTTGCACATTTGATATCTACCTCCCAATGCTGAATACTACAGACAAACATGGTCTCTCTCCAAAGATGCTTTCAAAGCTTTTACAATTCTTTAATTATATCAGGCACTAACCTATTTTAAAATTCTTCACACTAGTTTCTTAAATCCATGGAAAATTTTCACTGCTCTATCTGCAGCAAGATGCATAATACTTAGGACATGGTAGATGCTCAAAAATACTTGCTAAATAAATAGACATTTCAAACCTCCCTGTGACCATGAAATGAGAGGATATCACTCATCTCACACCCACACCCACTCTCTCCAAGAGGACTTGAGGGCTCAAAGTATTCATTTAGCCAACCAACATCTGAGAATCTAACAGGTGTCTGGCATCCCTCTAAGCATTAAAAGCATAGAACAGAACTACACAGAGAAAAATGTCTCCTTCATGGAGCTTACGCTCCAATAGGGCATAATATCAGAAGCTCAGGGACTGGGAAAGCATTATATCACATCAGGGAGGAAAACTATCCTGAGTCTTTGGTTGGTCCAGGGTTTCCTGGGCTGTCTGCTGAGCTATTGCATACTGGGTGACCAAGAAAACTGCAGTCTCTCCAAGGGACCCCTCAACTTTCTGCCCCTCCAAAGGCCTCACAGTGGGGCTTGAGAAGTGGCTCATCAGTTACGGCGCTCGCCTGGCATGCACAGGGACGTGGGTTTGAAACCCAGCACCATCTACACAACGAAGTGTCAGTAGAATGAAAGTCACATGAGTAACTAAATAAAATTGATTCTCTCTCCCTCTCCCTTTCAAAAAAAAAAAAAAAAAAAGGCCTCATCTATACAAGTGCCCAGGGTCTTCACTGAACTAAGTACCCTGGGTAGAGGATTTATAGAACACCAGTTGGCAGCATCACCGCTCCCCAATTCATATTTCCACATTGTATTTCCTCTATGAAAGCAAACAAAACTCGGATTTAGGGAAATACTTATTGAAATGTCATTAAGGGGGCTGGGGTGGTAGCTCAGTGGTTGGAGTGCTTGCCTGGCATGCACAAGGATCCAGGTTCAAACCCCAGCACCACACATAGAACTAGGTGTTGGAGAAACAAAGGCCAGACGAAACAATAAATAAAATCAATTCTCTCTTTCTCTCCCTATTTTTTTTGTTTTGTTTGTTTTGTTTGAGAGTGAGAAAGAAAGAATGTATCAATTTTTATTTAGTTTTTCATGTGGCCTTTGTTGCTTAAACATTTAGTTGTGTACATGGTGCTGGGGTTTGAACCCACATCCTAGCGCACATGCCAGGCAAGTGCCAGAACCACTGGGCCACTGCTCCAGCCCCTCCCTCTCTCTCTTAAAAAAAAAAAAAAGCCATGGGGCTGGAGTGGTTGCTCAGTGGTTGCAGCGCTTGCTTGGCACACACAAGGGAACAGGTTCAAACCCCAGCACCACATACATAACAAAGAGTCAGAGCGATGAAAGCCACATGAAAAACTAAATAAAATTTATTCTCTCAATGTCCCTTTCTCTATCTCTTAAAAAAAAATGTCATCAAGATCCTACTACAAAAATCTAGATCAGAACTGAAAATTCCCAATCAAAACTCCTTTCCTTCTCACAGTATGAGTCATTTCTACAATAGCAGGGTTCTTCTCTTCCTTTTGTGGTGAGGTTATTTTTTATATTCTGTTCAACTGGAGATAGGAAGGTTGCAACCCAGTGGCTGATGGGTAAAGGTGTGTGAGCAAGGAGACTTATCCATCCCCTCAGAAACCTCAATGAGGTAGGAGTTGGTACACTTCTATCCTAAATGCATTTGACCACTCCCTCCTTTTCTCAAGAAACTGTTCTCTCCAAAAAGAAAATTAGCAACGTGCGTATGAGCCAAGCAAGTGGAACATGAGAGAAGTCAGTGAAGGCAGCTGTCAGGAATACTTCAGGAAAGGGTCTACAGCAGGGCAGGGCAGGGCAGGACCTGGCCACACAAGCCCTCCAAAGCCAGCCTCACAGACCTCAGCATCTCCCACTCAGAAACAGCTCAGCACAGTGGCACACACCTATAATCCCAGTGGCTCAGGAGGCTGAGGCAGGAGGATCACAAGTTCAAAGCCAGCCCTAGCATCTTAGTGAGACCCTAAGCAATTCAGCAAGATCCTGTCTCAAAATAAAAAAAAAATAAAAAGGGCTGGGGATGTAGCTCATTGGTTATGTGCCCTTGGGTTCAATCCCTGGTTAGGAAAAAAAAAAACCCACCAGCAGCAATTGTTAGACAGTATCTTCAACTTTGCATTTACCTACGTTTAAACCTATAACCTACATGCCAGTTCATAACACGAAAATACCTCGACAAGAAATTCTCCAGCAGTTCTTGGCAAGGGCCCTCTTCTTGGTTTAGTGTGATGTCTTTCTGCTATATCCTCAGAGGTAGAGAAGGAAATCATCCCTCTAGTGTGTCTTTTCTTCTCTCTCTCTCTCTCTCTTTTAAAGAGTGAGAGGGACAGTGAGAGAGAGAAACAATTTTATTTTTAGTTTGTCATGTGGCTTTAGTTGCTCCGACACTTCGTTGTGTATGTGGTGCTGGGGTTCAAACCTGAGACCTTGTGCATGCCAGGCAAGCACCAAAACTACTGGGCCACCACTCCAGCCCCCTGGAGTGTCTTTTCAAGGGCACTAATCACGTTCATGAAGGTTCCACCACCGTGACCTAATTACTTCCCAATACCACCCTGCTACTAATACCTACCTCCAAATACTATCACATGTTGATTTGGGGCTTCAACATAAGAACTGTGAGAACACACAGTTGGCAGTACAGCTATGTTGTGCAAGTACTGTTCTGGTAACAAAGAGTACAAATAGCAGTCCTCAGGAAGCTTATTCTCGGGTGGGCAGGAAACAAGGTAGAGATCTCCCTATAATGAGGACTGTGAGAGAAGCAATGAGATGGAAAACCATGTGATATCAGAAACTTACTAATTGGAAAGCCATGACAAAACCCTTGAAAAGTTAAGTCCCCACAACTTTAAGATTTAAATAATGCTTCAAGAACCCTGAGCAGCTGAACCATTTAGCAAGAAAGGCTGGTTCACCACATCTATTTTGTACTGAACACACTATGATTACCCAAGCTAACAAATGTTTGTAATTAAATTGAAAGCAGTTTCAACACCAGGGAATGTGCATCCTTCCCACAAAAGTGGGTTAAGAATAGGGATGCATAGCTGTTCAGTTATGTGTGACTCAGAAACCAATGCACATGTCCATGTGAGCATCAAATGTTACAAGAAAGGGAACAGATGCTAGTCTGATGATTTTCCTTACTACAGAGACTGCAGAGATCTAGAAGAGGGTTGTTCAAGCTTTACCCTCATTCAGTCACATGCCCTCCTGCCCTAAAGTGCCTGCTCACTTCACACCCATCTGTGCCTCCAATCCTAATACAGCTCAGTGAGAAGCCTCCAACTCCCCTGTACATACCCACACACACATGCACGCGCACACACACAAAGCATCAGCCTCTGGTAGACCCTTGCAACAGTTGTCAAAAGTCCACTAAAAGGTACAACACATCCTGGTAAAGAATTGGGCAGTAAAATGTTTACGGTACTTGCTTACTGCATAAAACGGAAAGACATCAAATGCAGGAAAACGAAAACCACTACACCTTATCTAATCCAAAACAAAAGGTATCCGAAGTCAAAAGCACACTTGTCTTAACATATAATACAATTAGCTACTCCACATTTGGGACACTTCTCGGTTCTCAAGCCTTTTCTTTCAGAGGGTCTTAGTCTAGCTTCATGATCTCAGGCAAATCACACTCTGTTTTGTGCTTCCTTTCCCTTATTTGTAAAACAAGGCACTGGACCAGATCCCTGAGTTTGGGAATAGTGGCTTTACCAAGAAATTCCAGTATCAGTTTTCATTAACCCTCAAGCAATAAAACATTTTGGAAAAGTCCAACAAAGCACAGCTTCTCCAGAAAAGACTGAAAAACACTTTAAAATAAGAAACATATGGGTTGGGGATGTAGTTCACTGGTAGAGGGCTGGCCTAGCAAACATGAGGCTGTGGGTTTGAGCCCCAGCAATGAAATAAAATAAACATTCAATAATACAACAAGCAAATCATTGATTTTTCTTCTGTTTTTCACCCATCAGAAGAAATAGTTTCTGCATAATTATACATAGCGAGCTGAAGTTCTTGCAAAACTAAATCCTCACTAACCTACAATGTTCCTTAGAAGTCAGGGTCTCCCCTGTGACTAGGCAGCTCTAACGTGAAGTACTAATGCTTAGGGGACTTAGTTCTTAGATTAGTTCAGGTGAAACGGGTGATAAATTGCTATATTCCACTTTTACCACCATAAAATTTTTACTCCTACACCTCAAAAAGAATTATGTGGGGGCTGGAGCAGTAGCTCAGCAGTTCGAGCGCTTGTCTGTTACGCGTAAGAAAATGGGTTCAAACCCCAGCACTATATACACAACTAAGTGTTAGAGAAACAGAGGCCAGATGAAAAAAGTTTTTGATTCTTTTTCTCTTCCTCTCTCTTTTAAAAAAAAAAAATTACTGTGCACTGAAGTTCACCTTTCTCAAAAACCACCCTGACTCTGAAACCCTGTGTCTCAACTGTTCCTTCCTTTCAGAAAGGCTTGCCTGTTTCTAATCCCATCATTTTTATCAAGTTAACAGCTGGCCTCAGATATTCTGTCTTATTCTGTAACTAATTTTACATATAAAATATTCTTGCATGAATATTCATGAGGTCAATGAATTTCATGAATCAATTTCAGGTGGGTCAGTAGTCCACATTAAAATGTATTTTTTTAAACAAATAGTCTGAACATTCAAAAAAAATGAATAGAACAATATAGCAAATGCTGGTGTACCTACCATCCAGTCCAAGGAAAAAGAATTGTAACGCAACAGTGGATGCCCCAGGACCTCCATCCCCAAATACATTCCCAGTCTTCCCATCAGAGGTAACTATTACGCTGAATCCAGGGTTGGTCACCCCAGGCAACTCTCCCTCTCCCTATACAGTCTATATCATTATGACTGGTAATACTGTTTCATATAATCTTCTTAATCTTCACATGAATGTTACATTCTATAACTTATTTCTTGCTCAATTTAAGTTTATGAGTCATTCACATGGACACACACAGCTCTAGTTCCTTACTGCATAACATTCCATTATATGAACATTATGAATATACCACACTTTTGGCCAAAGACACTGTCTGATGTTTCATCTGGCTTCCAGGTAGTACTTACTATGTACCCGTTTTCCACAACATTTTTCAGAATCCTCATGAGCACCCAATGAGGAAGGTAAGATTCCCACTAGGCCAAAGAGGACAGTAGACAGAGAGGTGATAAAACTTGGCCAACACGTGTGACAAGTGGACTTAGGTTACAAGTTCAAGTTCATCCAAGTTTGAAGCCACACTGCTGACATTAATCTTTGTGGTCCCACTTAGGTAGACACCATTATTTAGATTTTTTTAATGGAAAAAAAACTGATAAAGAACTTTAAAGTTATCTGAGAAAATCTGAAACAGGACATTCTGTTTTCTTTTTTAAAAAACAATTCCACCGGAAATTCATCTGACACAGGGACAGTCCACGTGTACACTGAGGACAAGCCGCTGCCTTTGGCAAAAGTTCCTATGAACTCACTGGGCCATTCCCAAGTTTACACAGACACTAAGTTAACCCCAAGTTGAACTGCAATTCTGCTTGGCTTCCTTTAGAGAAAGAAGCTCTCTCTGCAGCCACTCAGAGATCAGAGAGAGAAGCCCAAAATACCATGGGAAAAAAGACTGCAAAGATTGGCAAAAGCTGAGTGACAACGCTCTAAGAACAACTTCAGGGAGCAGCTCCAGCTGTTGCTGGCTCTAACGTTCGCAGGGAACAGTCCTGTGCTCACAAGGCCAGGGCCCTCGCCCACTCTGCTCTCCACTTGGCCGACTTTGAGAAAGCTGCTGCTGAGAAAGCCCAGCTTGCAACACGGAAGAGAAGCCAGAAAGAGCTGTGAGGGGGGAGGCTCACAGGAAGCAGGCAGGGAGCAAGGCCCTAACAGAGGCAGCCCAGGTCTAGGCCAGGGCACATGCTGGGTGCTCTAAGCAGGGAAACCCCTAGGAGATGACAGTCTGTCCTCCTACCTATTTCCAAGGAGAGGAGGACCACCCAGCACAGGATTCCTCACTACTGCCACACCTCTAAACTAAACTCAGTCTTTCTACTTAAGATTAAGGAAGCCTCCAATGAGCAAGGCATAAAACAACCCCCTCCTACCTCTCCCAGCCAAAACAAGAAGCAAGAAAACAGGCTGTGCCACTTACTAGCTGTGTGAGCTCCTCTGGAGCATCCCCACCCACTCTGGAGGGGACTGTGGTGGGATCTCTAGGAGCCATCTCTGGCTCTGTCCACAGCACTTAATCTACTAAACGCACTAACAATTTTGTTTGTTTTGAGAGAGAGAGAGAAAAAAAGTGTGAGTGAAAGAAGGAATCAATTTATCAATTTTATTTTAGTTTTTCATCTGGTTTTCATTGCTTGGACACTTACTTGTGTATGTGGTGCTGGGGTTTGAACCTGGGTCCTCACACATGCCAGGGAAGCGTGATACCCATGAGCCACCACTCCAGCCCCTGCACTAACACTTATTGAGCTCTTTAAAGTGTAAATCCTTTAATCCCACCCACCTCCCATAAAATAGACACTACTACTCTTCTCACTTTACAGAGGAGGCAACTAAGCACACGCAGGTTAAAAGTACATAGCCAAAGTCTTAAGTCCGTGGAGTTATAAAGTCCCTGGAGATGGAGGACTATAGTTGTGACTGGGATGGTAGGGGTGGAGGGACAAGGGAATGTGCAGAAAGAGACAACGGATTAAAGTTCTGAGGAAGGGAGAAGAGACTGAGGAGCCTTCAGCCCCACTGGCCAACTCAGATTAAGGGCAAGATTAGGAGCAAGGGCAGAATAGGGGAGAAGTGGGGAAGAAAGGCAGACCAGGGAAGAGCGCGAAGAGGCCTCTGAGGAAGGAGGGTGGCGGGGAAAATCCTCAAGCCAAGCAGAGAGAGCCGACCAGGGGGCGTGGGGCGGCCGCGGGGCGAGCGCGGTCCCACCTTGAGCACCGTGACGGCTCCCGCGCTGTGCACCTGGAAGTGCGCGGGCGGCTCAGCGCCCGGCTCTGCCGCCTCGTCCGGGCCCTGGTAGCTGAAGCAGGCGTCGGCAATGTCCAGGTGGCCGAGCGGCAGCGCGTCCTGCGGGCTCTTAAAGTAGTAGAGGTAGCAGCGGCGCGCGTCGAACACGAACCAGCGGCTGCGGTAGCCGCGCAGCGGGCCCTTGCCCGACAGCTTCTGCAGGTAGCCGCACAGCCGCGCCGGCTCCCGCCCGGCCCCCGCCCCAGCCTCCGCCGCGGCCCCCGGCGCTGCGCCCTCGCCGCCGCCACCCTCCTCCGCCGGGGTCCCGGCCCCCGGCATCACCCGCCACGCGCCCACCGCTGGCGCCCAGGCCCCCGCGCCGCCGCGCCGCCTCCACCACTGCGCCCCCCTCCCGCCGCCGCCGCCGCCGCTCCCTCCGCACGACCGGGGCGCGCAGAGCAGCCTGGGACTTGTAGTCCCGCCCCCGCCCGCCCGCGGCGGCCCCCGCAGCGCCGCTGAGGCCAGGTCCCCCGACCCCAGAATCGCGGCGGCTTTGGAGCACCGTGGGAGTCCAAGTCTTCGCCCAGTCGGGGTGAAGCAACGTTCTGTTTCTTTATGGAACGTGTCATTAAAGGGAGGATGCATTTCTTAACCCTCCGAGTGTCCACTGAAAAAAGGATTGCACTCCTTGTAAATTACACCTTGAGTTTTTAAATCTCTGTCCTGCAAGAGTCAGAAGCTTAATATTGTGAAAAATCAGAGAGCTTCTTGCCTGCTACTGAGAAGGTGCTTCATAAATATTTGTAGAATTCATGAATGAAAGCCAAAGCATATCCTTCCTCTTTACATCTCAGTCCATTCATTGAATGGAGTATCTATTGCGCGCCTTCTGTGTGCCAGGTAAGGTTTCAAGCACTGGCTGCAACAAGCCAATCATTTCCCAGCCATCATGGGGATTATAGTCTAGTAAAGGAGATAGATGACGCACACATAAAAAAGCAGATAAATGTAATAACTGGTAAGTTGCGTGAGTTCTCTGATGACATTTAACTAATGATTACTGCTTAAAATAGCACCAAACTGAGATGTAGCTCAGTGATACAGTGAGCTCTTGTTTAGCATGCAAGAGGCCCTGGTTTCTGCTCCTGGCATCACCAAAAAACAAACAAAAAAAACTTATTACTTACCAGTGTTTTACATATTAATTCATTTGAACTCTCACAACAATCTCAAGAGGCAAATAGTATTGTTAGTATTGTTTTGTAATAAGGCAGAGAAGGCAATCTGGGGATGTGACACTGAGTGGTGACCTGGATGATGTTGATGTGAGGGAGCAAGGCAATGGGATATGAGGGGAAAGCGTTCTAGTTAGAGGGAACAGTTAGTACAAAAGTTCACTTTATCCAAAGAAAAAGTGGAGTATATAGCTATTTTCATGAGAAGGCCCAAATATCTCACCTTTGGGTTAGAGTGGTAAGTAGCTCAACAGCTAGAACCCTTGCTTGGTATATGCAAGGACCCAGGTTCAGACCCCAGCACCACATACACAATTAAGCACTGGAGACAAAACTAGATGAAAAACTAAATAAGATTGGTTTGTTCTCTCTCTCTTTCCCTCCCTCTCTCTAAAAGAAAGAAAATCTTGCCTTCACAGTTTCGCATGTTTTACACAGACGCGCTAAAAGATACAGGTGGGAATCTGTACTTCCTGAGGTGGACAAGGGCACCAAACTAGACTGCCTACCTGGAGCCAGGTAGGGAGGAAGAGCAAGCGCTGGAGCCTCCCCCAGCCAGCCATATGCAGGCCTTGTACCTGCTGCCACGCGAACATCCCTTTCCTGACACTCCTCAGAGGTCTGGCTGGGGTGGCCTCAGCAAGTGTGCACACCACCTTAGCTCCCTGGGGTTCTCTTTGTGCACAATGCAGCATCGTGTTAAGTGCTAGGTTCCAAAGTCAGCCTGATGGGATTTGGCTCCTAGTTCTACCACTTTCTGGAGATGTGTCCTTGGGCAAGTTATTTAACTTCTTTGGGCCTTAGTCTTTTCATTTATAAAATGGGAATAATGTAAGTTGCTATCTCATACTATTGTTATTTTAAGGTTTCATGAGAAATGCAAATGGAAGTGCTTTCTTAATAAAGTGCCTCACACATAGTAAGCACTCAGTTCACATCAGCTATTATTATTACTATTATTATTATTAACATTGATGTCCTCCTCAATCAGCAGATTCTGAGAGGGATATTCTAGCCATCAGACCAGCCCCCAGGCACAGGAGCCCAGAGAATACAGTGCTGCAGGAGCCGGATGGACTGCCCTCTTGACTGAGGGGAACAAGTTCAACTTGGGTCTCACTCTGTGGGTAAGAGGGGCTGTGACTACTTGGCTTTCAGTGCAGGCAGTCAGAATGGGGTGTGACTGAATACTGTGGAAAGGGGCAGAGCTGGGAGAAGCAGGTCCGTAGCTGAGATGCGAAGAGGCCGTGGGGCGGCATCAGGGTATAATCCATTTCCACTGTTAGTGAGTTGTGAGAAAGTAGGGGTGGCCATGACCTGTGGTCCCAGAGTGAAGAACCAAGTCTCTTGGGGTGTCACATGGAGGCAGAGGTCTGCTAGGTATGAGGAAGACATCCTCCATGGGTAGAGGGGGTGAGCGCCCCTCCTCAGGGGGAGAGCCTAGGCTGGCAGGGCTTAGCGGATGGCACTAGACAAAGGACCCCCACCTTTGGGGGTCTGTGCATCTCAGTGGGCAAGGGGAGCCGCAGCCTGACTCTGCACTGGAGCCTCCACTACCTCCCAGATCACTAATGGCAAGGGGATGTGGCTTTATCTCAGTGGTTGCAGGCCACTGTCCTTTTCCTGTTGGAAGTCACATCTCACATCATAGTAAACATATTAAAATACTCCCATATTCCATAATAAACATATACATAATTTTGCCTATAAAAATATTTAAAGTAGGGGCTGGAACAGTGGCTCAGCAGTTACAGCTCTTGCCTGGCAGGTGCAAGGACACGAGCCCAAACCCTAGCACCACATACACAACGAAGTGTCAGAGCAATGAAAGCCACTTGAAAAACTAAATAAAATTAATTCTTTCTCTCTCTCTCTCACACACACTGTCCCTCTCTCTTTAAAAAGAGTTCAAAGTAATATCCATAATTGTCCTCTTGATATTATATATGACTATGAGTTATTAATTTTAATTTATGATTAGCTGTGATTTCTTGGTAATTATCATGTCTATATGGGAATTCAAGCCAAGTGAGAAAAACCCCACCTACAAATCCTTTTCCACAGTAATAACATTTTTATGATTCCTAGGAAGTGGATGTAATGTTATACTTTATAGACATTTAATTAAATGTTAAGTAATTTTGATTTTTATCTTCTCCCTGGTTTTGGAGCCAATACATGCACCATAGATATTTTACAGACCCCTACAAAAACTGTCAGGCCCAGGTGCTGAGATTATAGTATCTGCCTGGGGATAAATTGATTTGGCCCCTGCCTGGCTCTTGCCAGGCCACCAGGCCCAGAATGTGACCCTCTGAGGAGACTATAGCCATAAGCCTGAGGCCTCAAGAAGAGTGTAAAGTAGGGCTGGGGATGCAGCTCAGTGTTAGGCACTTGCCAGGCATGTATGAGGCCTTGTGGTTCAATCCCCAGCACTTAAAACAGTGGGGGGCTAGAGATGTGGCTCAGCAGTACAGCACTTGCCTGGCATGTGTGAGGACCCTGGTTTGATCCCCAGCACCACATACACAACTAAGTGGAAGAAAAATAAAAACTAGATGAAAAAATAAAAAAGTTAACTCTGTGTGTCTCTCTCTGTGTATGTGTCTCTCTCTCTCAAAAAATGTGTAAAGTACAGAGCCCCCAAAGCCAGAAGCAATATCTCAGAAGGAGCTCCTGCAGGGTCCTGAGCCCACTGAGCACGGGAAGCGTCCCATGCCTTCAGAGTCAACCCTAGCATGCTCTTGCTCCTGGAGACCTCCCTGACCCCTCTACCCCATCAGTTCTCTTGGGCCACTCTGGGATGCTGGTGATTTCATGAACACCCTTTGCTGTCTCACCCACTTAATTCCTAGGGCCAGGAGCTGAGTTCTCTTAGCTTCTCCTCCTGTCTTCAATCTGGACACTTTTTATAGTTAATGTAAAGTGCTAAACAAATGCAATATCAGTTTTCCCCATTTCAAACCACATCACAACCTCCACCAGACCCTCCTACATGGAAAATTTGGAGCTGGCTCTGATGAATCCTCATTCTTTGGAACCCTTCTTAAGTGACGTCTTAGTCCTTTTTCTGCTGCTGTAACAGAATACCGCAGGCTGAGTATCTTATAAAGAATAAAGGTTTATTTGGCTCACAGTTCTGAAGACCAGGAAGTTCAAGATCAGGCAGCCACATCTGATGAAGTCTGGCTTTCTGGTGGGGAACACTTTGCAGAATGTCAAGGTAGCTCAGGGCATCATGTGGGGAAACAGCGTCCTAGCTCAGATTTTCTCTTCCTTTTTTACGGAGCTGGAGCCCCATTGGATTAGGGGCCCACTCTGATGGTTTCATTTGACCTAATTACCTCCCAAAGGCTCCACCTCCACACACCACTAACATATGACTTTGGGAATGAAATTTCAACATGAGTTTTGGAAGGAACAAACACTCCAACCATGGCAAATAACCTGTTGACCTCGCACTCCCTGAAATCTCTTAGATTAAAAATCAACATCCTGTGGATCGTGGCCAGCGTACAAGGTCTGTTCGCTTCGCCTTTGTTTAGACAGGTGTGCTGAGTGTTGGAGGGTCTGTCCTGTGTGCCATGAGAGCCTCTGAGACTCTTGAGAACCCAGTGACCAGAAGGAAGTAGCCAACCCAGGAGGAAGTAGCCATTGTTTACCAAAAAAGGGAAATTTGGGCAGTGAACTTGCTCCCACATGGCCAGCCTCTGGGCAAACCCTAGGAGAGCACAGATCTAGTGAGTCATCCTAGACCAGTTTCCCCAGAGAGGGGAGGAGTGTACCCAGAGGTTATGAAGAAGCACCCAGCTACACACTGCCTTTGCATTTGTAGAATGGTGGCCAAGATGCCAATCTGCCCTCTGCCACTAGAGGAGCTTACAGTCCCATGGGAGGCCCAGAGAGGAAAGCAGCCTGACCACCTGAATGCTGTGTGACCCAGGATGCACCCCCACCCTCTCTGGGCCCCAGTTTCCTACCTATATAATAAGAGGATGGAGGGCTAAGCAATCTCCTAGGGCCCTGCCCCTGCCTGCTCTGAAACATGACAGTGGAATGAGGCATAGCTGTGAGGGCCTCTGGTCATTTTTCCCACATCTCCCTGAGTCAGTGGAGGCTCTGCTCTTTCAAGTCTTCAAGCCCAATCCCTTTTGATTTCCCCAGCCATCACAACCCAGCTGTCTCCTGCAGACTTTGCTCTACGCTGTGGGTTTGGTTGTCTACTATGCTTAGTGCAAGCATGACTACTCTGGGGTAACACTTTTGCATTTTCCCTGGACCCTGCTGGGGAAGCTGCCCTCGTCACCATTCCCAGCAAGGCACAAATGGAGGCCTTCTCTTCGTGAGGCAGGGGTGGCTCAGCTACTTGGTGTAGGGGCACAATACAGCCCTGGTGGGCTTGCTAAACCCAGAGACGTGTGAACAAAGCTGGCCTGATAGGGGATTAGTGGTGAGGGGGGTAATGGGGGACTGGTGCTATCTGGTGCTATGAATAGGTGAGCCCTGGAGGGTTGGGAGGGGACAGTGAGAGTAGCAAGCAACTTTGACCAGAACATGCAGCCCCCACATGGAGACACACAACTGTGGACTGGCTTTCCATGTACCATGCCTACGGCCTGGACTGGGGGCTGGCGGAGGGACTTGACAAAGGTCAGGGGTGCCTCCCCTGTGCCTCAGCTTCCTCATCTGTACAATGGTGCATAATTATTAACGCACCTCCTAGAGCTGTCCTGAGGCTCTCATGGGCTAATGAATGCAGAACACTTGACACACAGTTAAATCTTAACGGCAGTGGCAGGCTTGGCGACGCACACCTGTAATCCCAGCAGCTTGAGACAGGAGGATTTCAAGTTCAAAGCCAGCCTCAGTAACCTAGCAAGGCTCTAAGCAACTTAGCACGACCCTGTCTCAAAATAAAAAATAAAAAGGGCTGGGATGTGGCTCAGTGGTTAAGCACTCCTGGGTTCAATCCCAGTGCCCACCCCAGCCCCCAAATCTTAGTGGCAGCTAATTCCTTCCACCTCCAGCCCCTGCTTTTTGCCTCTGGCTGGTGTTCAGCAATGCTGCGATCTCCTGTGGGCACTGGACCTGGCCCTTGCTATGAGACGCTCTAGGCAGATGGGGAGAGTCAGGAGAATGAGCCTTGCCAGGAGACCCAGGGCTCTGAGCCCCTCCTTGTGGACTCTGGCTTCCAGTGGGGCTTATTTTCCTACCAAATTGGCAGGCAAATCTACACACCTTGTGGTTCTTTTTCCCTGAGAGCTGATGAGGGTGGAAGGTTGGCACAAGCTTAATGGCCTGCACAGGAGTTAGGGAGAGCCACAGCACCTGGGGAGCAGGTGAGGCCTGGAGCCCAGGGGAGGGAGTGGGGCTGCAGTGGCAGAAGCCCCATATCCTTCCTATTCATTGCCCTGTCCCCAGCACCTGGCACCATGCCCAGGGCCCTGCAGTTCCCTCTGACTTTACCACTCAGTGATCTGGTTCTCACCCAAGGACAAGGGACTGGAGCCCCCTCTGGGACTAAGGTGGGAGAGCAGGGGCTTTTTACTGACAGCTGGAAGAGATGCACTATTCCGAAGACAGAAATCCAGACATTGCCTGGTTCCGTGAAAGGATCTGCAAAGGAGTTTAAAATGTACTTACACAGGCAAAGCCATGCAGGGGAATAAACCCAGTAGGCAGATAGCTGGGCTTTATGTTGATAATGGGCCGGGAAAAGACCCATAAGGAGCAGATACAGCAGTGGATGGGGCAAATGTTTTAAAATTTGTTTTGTTTTGAAGTTTGACTAGATGGACTAAATATGCAATAATTTTGAATCAATATATTTTTAAAATACTTCCAGAATCTAGATAGCAGGGAAAATGGCAGAAGCAAAGTCATGGAAAGCAGGTGCGGCATGGAGGCAGGGAAGCAAGGTAGAACAGCTCTGCTGCTGACTTCTATGTTGGACAGATCATTTCCTGCCCTGAACCTGTTTTCTTGCCTTTGCAATGAGAACTAAGACACACAGAAATACTACCTCCTGGGCCTGCTGTAAAGATGAAAGGACATTCTATTTAAGTATTTGATGTACTTGGCACGTTAGGTAAGGGCTCAAAACCCATTCGAGATTTACTGTCTGCTTCCATTGTCCCAACTGTGGACTGCGGAAAGGGAAAACTGGCACAGGACTGAGAGGTGACCTCTGGGGTCTCAACTGTCCAATCTGCCAGGTGCAACAGGCCTAAAGAGCTGGGCCACCCTTCAGCCACCTGGCCTCCAAGAGACTGTAGAACAGGCTTCTCCAGGTGTGGCCTCAACCCCTGCTCTTCCCAATAAGCCCTACACTGATCCCAAAGCCTATTATCCTTTCTTTGCTGTTGTGAACAAATGGCACTCAATTCTGCAGAATCTCATTTTTATGTTAGCATTAGAACTACTCATTATCTAGGGAGACAATCAACAATGTAGCATACTTTTTACCCCCCTGAGAATCAAAAAAAATACTTGTGCAATCATTTAATTCTGGAAAATTCACAATCTAGGCATTCATATCACTTGTCAGGGTGAAATATAGAAGAATCAAGAGACTGGGGTGTGGGTGATGTGGGGGTGATTCTGGTTTAAGAACACATGCATAGGGGTTGGGGATTTAGCTCAGTGACAGAGCGCTTGCCTAGCACGCACAAGGTCCTCAGCCCTGAAAAAAAAAAGAAGAGAAAACATGCATAGGGCTGGGGCAGTGGCTCAGCGGTTAGGCGCTTGCCTGGCATGGGTGAGGATGTGAGTTCAAACCCGAGCACCACATACACAATGAAGTCTTGGAGCAACAAAAGCCACATGAAAAACTAAATAAAAAATTGATCCTCTCTTTCCTTTCACTGTCCCTCTCTCCTTTAGGAAAAAAAAAAGAACATATGCATAGCATGTTGTAACTTTATATGCATTTATGATTGTACAATAACTAAACTCCTTAATTAAACAAATTTAAAAAAGAACTACTCACTAGCGAAGCTGAATTATTTATAGAGAAATTAATTTGCATCTTGATGTTGCTGCTACAATGGAGAAGCACACCGACAGGGGGAGCCTCTCTGATGTGAGAAGTGGTTTCCCTCTCCTTAGGCTGTCAGGCACCCACAGGCCCAGAGCACCCAGGGTGAGAGATTTACGGGGCAATGTTTTCAATCCTGTGGTAAGTCCTTTGGAGTCCTCATTTCAGTACATTCAAATACGGATGTCCCTTACTGTCCCCAGGGTATTGATTCCAGGTCCCCCCATTAGGTACCAAAATCTGAGGCTGCTCAAGTCCCCTAAATAAAATGTATATGACCTATGTGCAACCTCCCACATGTGTACCATATTAAACTATCTCTAGGTGACTTGTAATACTCAATATGATGTGAACACTCTGTAAATAGTTGTCACACCATATTGTTTAGAGAATAATGACAAGATAAAGTCTGTACACATTAAGTACAGATGAAATTTTTTCCTAGTATTTTCTATTTGTGGTTGGTTGGATCTGCTAATGGGGTACCCTTGGGAACAGAAGGCTGACTCTCTGTATTTTTAAATGACATGGCTATATTTTACATGAAAAATATGTATGTTTTTGCTTTAAGCTTTTTGGAAAGGATTACTTTTATGATTTTGCTTTTGAAATGATTTGGCTTTGAGGAATTCGTTTAATTTACAATTGGTAGAGACTTCTTGGCAGTCTTACAGCATGTTTGAGGATTCTTGTGAGGTAAGGTAATTGGGCCTGCAAACCACTTTCACATGTGATGAAACTTTCATGAATACAAAATCGGGGTGATGCAAGATGACATTGGGCGGACATTCACTTACACTCTTAGGCATTATAATTGTTTAATTTTTTACCCTTTGAATTTTGGAGACATCACTGGTTTGTTTTGTTCTGTTTTTTGAAGGTCTTAGACATCATTACAGGTCCTCGAAAAGTTCTCTGGACCTGGCGCTTGTCCTGCGAATAAAACGAACAGACTGTTTTGTAGAAGGATGACTGCGGGCACATGTCTGGATATCGCCCTCCTCATCCAGCAGCTATGCTTGAACAAGAGTAAGTGCCTCGGTGGCCTTGAGGGGCCAAATAAGTTAATGATAAAATTAATGATTTTCCTGGATCAGCACCAGCCTCATCCCTTGATATTTACTTATATGCTGGGAGCCCCCAGAACAACTAATCTTGAAAATACTATCATTTTTTCAGTATTTACTGAGCACAACTCAATATAACCCCTAAAAAAGGCAATTTGGCAACATCTATCAAAATGAAAAAAAAATTCCCTTTTGATTCAGTGACCTCACTTCTGGGAATGTGCTTTAGAGAAGTACTTGCTCTTATGCTTAATCAATTCTACACAAGATTGTCCGTGGTTGCGTTTTTGGAAACAAAGATTGGAAACAACCCAAATGGTAGTTAATGGGGGACTGATTACAAAAATTACAACACATTTATATAATGGAATACTATGCAGTTATAAAAATAAGAATGGGGGCTGGAGTGGCCAGTTGCCTGGCATGCACAAGGATGTGGGTTCAAATCCCAGCACCACATACACAACAAAGTGTCAGAGCAACGAAAGCCACAAGAAAAACTAAATAAAATTGATTTTCTCTCTCTCTCTGTCCCTCTCCCTCTTAAAAAAATAAATAAGAATGGCACCCCTCTGTGTATATTTTTATTTTGAGACAAGATCTTTCCAAATTGCTTAGGGCCTTGCTAAGTTGCTGAGTCTGGCTTTGAACTTGCAGTCCTCCTACCTCAACCTCCCAAGTCTCTGAGATTACAATCGTGCACCACCATGCTCAGCCCCCTGCCTCATTTTTTTTTTTTTTTGAGGCAAGGTCTCAGTATGTTGCCTAGACTGTCCCCAAACTCTTGGGTTTCTGAGTAGTTGGGACTACAGGTGTATGCCATTATACCTGCCTGCCTTCCCCCTTTTTACATAAAATATAGAATACTGTATAATGCTCCGCATCTAGCCTTGTAAAACTCAATTTATCATATCTTAGAGCTCCTTCCAAGAAAGTGCACAGAGGGAGCTGGGCACTGTGGCACACACCTGTAATCCCAGCAATTCAGGAGCTGAGACAGGAAGATTGCAAGTTTAAAGGTAGCCTCAGCAACTTAGTGAAGCCCTAAGCAACGTAGCAAGACTCTGAAGACTCTGCCTCAAAATAAAAATATAAAAAGGGCTGGGGATGTGGCTCAGTGGTAAAGTGCCCCTGGGTTCAATCCTCAGTACAAAAAAAAAAAAAAAAGAGAGAAGTAAGGTGGAATAGAAACATACATATTCATTTAGATGCCCATTAAAAAAAAAACAACAACAACTCGCTCACAGGCTGGAGTGGTGGCTGAGCAGTTGGAGCACTTGCCTGGCATATGTGAAGACCTGGGTTCAAACCCCAGCACCACATACACAACTAAGTGTTGGAGAAACAAAAGTCGGATGAAAAACTAAATAAATAAAAATTGGTTTTTCTGTTTCTCTCTCTCTTAAAAAATGTAAAAACAAAACCAAAACAAACAAGCAAACACAAAAACTCAGGATGGACATACAGAAACAAATAGGGCTGGAGCGGTGGCTCACCGGTTATGGTGCTTGCCTGGCATGCACGAGGACACAGATTCGAACCCCAGCACCACATACACAACTGGGTAAATGCCTGAAGGAGAGTATTTTTATAGATACTTTTTTATATTTTGTATTTTTCTTTTTTTAAACAGAGAGGAATAATGAGAGAGAGAGAGAGAGAGAATCTATTTTTATTTAGTTTTTCATGTGGCTTTCATTGTGCACATGGTGCTGGGGTTTGAACTTCGTGCTTGCCTGGCATGCTCAAGGACCCAGGTTCCAACCCCAGCACAACATACATAACTAGGTGTCAGAGAAACAAAAATCAGATGAAAAAAAAATTGATTTTTCTCTTTCTCTTCCTCTCTCGCTCTTCCTTAAAAGAAAAAATCTACTTAAAATACTTCAAAAAAATAAATAAAAACTGTGTGGATATAACTTCTATTTAAATAATAATTTAAAACAAAGCTACTGAACTTCCACCTGTGCCAATCACTGTTCTAGACACAGTAGGGCAGAAAATGGGGCAGAGATAAAGGAGAACAAATCATTTATTCTCTATTCTCCAGATCCATGGAACAAACTCTTCCCTACTAAAAATAGCTAAGGATCACAAAAATGTAGTGTCCATACACAAAACTAAGCAGATGACTAACGTTTACTGAGGAGTACACTTTGGCATCCCATGAAGATGCTGGTTGCCAGCAGGACTGGATCGTGAACTCAGTTACCACTGCAGGGGCTCAAGAAAGGAGACGCGAGAATCGAGAGCAAGCGGGGTTTGTCCACACTCCCTCTGAGCATCTTTCCAGAGATGCTGCAGGCTTGTTTTCTGAGAGGGCAAGCCAGGTTGAATGCCTTCAGGGGAGAGTAATTCCCTGGGTAATCCATTATCATCTATTTGTCCTGTAGGAAAAACAGGACCTCAAGAGAGGAGAACTCAAGACAGGGAAGGTTTGTTCGTTTTGTTTTTGTTTTGTTTTTAAGAGAGAGAGAGAATCAATTTTATTTAGCTTTTCATGTGACTTTCGTTGCGTTGACACTTTGTTGTGTATGTTGTGCTGGGGTTCAAACCCGAGTTCTCGCGCATGCAAGGCAAGCACTGTAACCTTTGAGCCACCGCTCCAGCCCCAAGACAGGGAAGTTTTGATAGGGACAAGAATATTAAATTCTGGGGACTTCCCAGCCTGGGGATGACTTGAAGCTGTGTGTGAATCATGAGGCCAGCAGGTGTAGCCATGCCTCCCAGCTATGGAACTGGATGGATTAGCTCACTGAATCACCAGACTCTTCCAGGGAGCTACTTCCTTTCTCCTCCATTTTATAGATGAGGAAACTGAGACACAATTAAGTTGCAGAGACAGCAAATGGGGAAGTCGGGATTCTAAGCCAGTTAGTCTGATCCAGAGCCTGAAGCCTCTTAATCTTTCTCCCAACACCTCTGGGCCCCAGGAGGAGGGTGGGGCTACTCCAGCATCCTCTCTGTGCCCAGGGCCCAGCACACCCAAGTGTAATGAACTGAACAATGAATGCAGAGTGCTCACCACGACAATCTAGACGCTCTAAGTCCTTCACGAAACTCACCCGATTCCCCTCACACATGAGCCTCCCCCTTGCTTGGCCCTGCACTTCCTTAGAGTATAAATATAGACTCCCCCTTATTTGCCTGGCCCACAGCCATCCTGGGTTCTGTGCCCTTTTATATACAAAGCCTTTATCTTCTTATGAAAATGACCAGGTTCTTCCCATACAAGTATTCAGCCTAAATGGGAGGTGGAGAGAGAATGTCTCATGGAAAATTATAGAAGCACATTTCTTTGTATTTGAATACTTCCATGACTTCATTTTGGCGGTGAACCAGTGCTTGGCTAGACCCTGCCATCCTCAACCTCTTTGAAATCTGGTGAAACCCATGGGTCACATAGCTAGTAAGCACAGAATAGATTTTTTTTGTTTTGTTTTATTATCACTTTTTGCAATACTGGGGATTAAACCCAGGAGCACTCTACCTCTGAGCAACATCCCCAACCCTTTTTATTTTTTATTGTGAGACAGGATCTTACTAAATTGTCCAGGCTGACCTAGAATTTGCCCTTCTCAGCCTCAGCCTAAGCCCCCTAAGTAGCTGGGATTATAAGCGTGTGCCAATGCACCCAGCTCAGAGTAGATTTTT
This sequence comes from Aplodontia rufa, assembly GCA_004027875.1. NCBI lineage: Eukaryota > Metazoa > Chordata > Mammalia > Rodentia > Aplodontiidae > Aplodontia > Aplodontia rufa. The sequence goes on from PVKS010000150.1 coordinate 123,861, forward strand.
TTAATGCACAGAACACAAAACCTAGAGGGACAATGGAACTAAATTATGTGGAAAGAGGATTTATCAAAATATTCTTGATGTAGTAACACTATGTGTTTCTTTCTTGGCATATTGAGGAACAAGATCCGTCATTACATCAAATTGCTTTAATTTTGAGGTAATGATGAGCAAAAATGATATCTTGAAAAGTCTTCAATAGCTATAATGTAATATGAAAATATCTGTATTTCTGTTCCTGACAAAGTAACAGGTGCTGCTAACATTAATGTGGTTTTTTCCTCCCCATGGAAGGAAATGCTGAGTTTCAGCTAGAGATTAGGGAAAATAAAGATATAATCTTCCTGCTCCCTGCTTTGCATTTTAAAGAATTCCAGTCCTTGCCATCCTGGGATTTCTATTCTGACCCCATGATACCTGTGTCTTGTCTGTAGCAGAGAAGACCAATTAGCAAGCGCATGAATGATGGTCCTATTCCGATGATCCTCCATGGTCAAGGCTGGAAATTATTTATCAAAGTGATGTTCCTGGTAGCTGACCCTCTGAGACACTTACAGTGTGCCTATGTGCTCTCCCTGTGCGAGATTGTTACCTGCAGTATTTCATCCCATGCCATGTAAGAATAATCGCCGGTTTTATAGATGTAGAAAACATGACTCAGAGGCAGGGACTGAGCTGCCCAGGTTGAGCTTGTATGTTTGCCTCATGCTTGGCCTTTCCACTAAACTATGCATCACACACATTTTTATCTGGATTTGAGTTGATCCATTATGAGGCTGTATTATTATCATTATTATTCTACCACCAGTGTGCACCCTCCACATTTTAGAGTCTTTATATCATCATCATCACCACCACCATCATCATCAAAGCAGTGGCTAATTCTAATTGCTATTGTTATTCCAAACACTGTTCAAAGGACTTAACTCATTTAACCTTTCTAACATTAGGTTGCTGTGGTTTGGATATGGTTTGTTTCCCAGTGATTCATTTGTTGCTACTTGGTCCTTAGTGTGGCAATGTTGGGAGGGGATGGAACTTTTAAGAGGTGGGGCCTAGTGGGAGGTGGGCAGGTCGTTGGTGGACACTGCTCTGGGAAGCTATTAAGGTAGCTCTCATGGGACCCCAGTTAGTTCCTATGAGAGTGGGTTGTTATCAAAGAGTGAGTCTGTTCCCCCCCCCCCCGCTCTCTGCCTTCCTGTCATTACTCCCTCTTGCCCATGTCCCCACCATGACATCATCTGCTATGATGTGATTGATGTAGCCAAGGAGGCCTTGACTGAATAGATGGGGTTGCTCAATCTTGAACTTTCAGTCTCCAAAACTGTGAGGTAATAAACTTATTTTCTTTATAAAGTACTCAACCTCAGGCCTTTCATTATGACAACAGAAGATAGACTAATGCACAGGCCATATCATTTTCCTAATTTCAAAGATGAAGATATTGAAGCCAGAAAAGTTACAGCATTTAATCAAGGGTCATGTAGTTAGTAAACTAGCATTTGAACCTTGGAAATATGGTTTTAGTAACTTCTTTTTCTTTAGCCTATCTTATTGAAGCAGAACATGAACATGAGTGACAATCCCTGTGAATGTTTATACAGTGAATATAGTCACCTAACCCACTGGCCTGATCAAAAATAGAACTTGATTGGCACTCAGCAGCTCCTTACCCCCTTCCCAGTCATTACCTCCTGTAGGTACCTACTATCCTGACTCCTATCACCATTGATTTCTTCTGCCTTTTTTGAATTTATGTGAGTGCTCCTTCATTCTTTACATTATGCTCTCCTTTGGTCCTCATAATGACCCTAGAGTCTAGAAAGTTCTTGTTATTCCCATAATGAGGAAATCAAGATGAGAAAATTGAGGTATCTGTAGTAACTTAGTAATTCCTCTGAAATCACCATTAGCATGTGATGGAAGCAGGATTCTAACCCAGATCCTGGGGCTGACTAATACAACATTTGCTACTCAGTGCCCACCCTGCCTGGGTTTCTGCTGTGAAACACAGAAGCACATTAGGGATCACCAATATTTGCATGAACAAAAAGTCCCATGGCCCTGCACTGCTCCAAAACTTCCCGTCTGAGGTCTAGCCCAGCCCTTCTCAGAGACCCAGATACTCCAAGTTTGTTGCAGCCACACGAGCTCCCCATTGTTCCTTGGAATCTGCAGCCATGTGCAGCCTCACAGTCTTTGCACGTGCTTTTCCCTTTGCTGGTGACTGCATCTCTTCCCCATGTACCTGTTTGGCTTCCTCCCTCACTGATCCACTGTTGCCTCCTGAGCATAGCTGATTCCATCCAGTGACCCTCTGCCTAAGTAAGGTGGCCCATGTGCTCTCTGGTGTCTTCCTCTCCCTTTGTCTGGGAGTGCTAAGACTGTGCATGCTGTGGCAGAATGTTGTGTTGTTCATTGCTTTATTCCCAGGACCCAGATTGACAGGGTATATGGTAGGCAATCAATGCATCTTTTAAAAAAATTTTTTATTAAGGAGTTGAGTTATTGTACAATCATAAATGCATATAAAGTAACAATATGATATGCATATATTCTTAAACCAGAATTACCCCCACATCCCCACACCTCAGTCTCTTGAATCTTCTATATTTTGCCCCTATAAACAATATAAATGCTTAGGTTGTGAATTAAATGATTGCATAAGTATTATTTGGATTCTCAGGGGAGGAAAGAGTATGCTACATTGTTGATTGTCTCCCTAGATCTCTCCCTATTCTCCCTCCCTCTCACCTTCCCCACCTATAACCCTCCCCTGTCCCCCACACATATCTATGGTTGCCCTAGATTATGTGTTGTTACGCCTTTGCTGGGTCTAATACATGAGGTTGACTACCTTTCACACAGGCCTGGCTGTAGCTCTAGCCTCCACAAATGAGTGAAAACATTAGACCCTTGACTCTCTGGGTTTGGTTAACTTCTCTCAGCATGATTTCTTCCATTGCCATTCATTTACCTTGAAAGGCCACAATATGGTTGTTTCTGATTGCTGAGTAGAACTCCATTGTGTATATACACCACAGTTTTTGGATCCATTCATCCAGTGAGGGGCATCTTGGTTGGTTCCATAATTTAGCTACTGTAAATTGAGTTGCTATGAACATAGGTTTTGCTGTGTCACTGTAATATGCTGATTTTTTTTAAAAGAGAGAGGGATAGTAAGAGAGAGAGGGAATCAATTTTATTTAGTTTTTCATGTGGCTTTCATTGCTCTGAAGCTTCATTGTGTATGTGATGCTGGGTTCAAACTCACGCTCTCGTGCATCCCAGGTAAGCACCATAACTGCTGAGCCACTGCTCCAGCCCGTAAGGTGCAGATTCTAACTCCTCTGGGAAAATGCCCAGAAGAGGGATAAGTGGGTCGTATGGTGGGTCTATCTCTAATTTTTTGAGGATTCTCCACACTGCTTTCCAGAGCGGCTGTACCAGTCTGCAGTTCCACCAACAGTGTGCTAGTATTCCTATCTCCCCACAACCCTCCCGCATCTGTTATTGTTTATAGTCTTCAACTCTGCCAATCTGACAGGGGTGAGGCAATCAATTCATTTTGAGTGGAAGGAAGAATTAATCAGTTCAGAACTTCCCCCCCACCTCCAAATACAAATGGTCTCCATGTGGGAAGGATATGTAGAGTTCAAAATCCACTGCTGCTAACAGGTCCAGTACTGTGGACTTCAGCCAGGGTCTGGTCTTTAGCTGTGACAAAGACTGGAGGTTGAGGGGAAAGAAGCCAAATCTAGTGAGGCAGCTCATCTGCAGGCCAGGAAACCCACCCTAACCATCTTGGGCTGCTACTGTGGCCTTCCCAGCTGTGACTCCTGCCAGTCAAGATGCCCTGCCCCAAAGCATCAGAGAAGAGAGCCAGCCACCACCCAGAGGTGACAATAGGACTCCTGGGCACTGTGGGTGGTTGGGAAGGGCAGGAGTTCAGGCAAATGAGCCAGAGCACAGGTAGATATAGAGGCCCGCAGACTGGCTGGGCCCTATTGCTGCTTTGGTGCTTGCCAGGATGGAGGGCACCCTGAAGCAGTTCAGCCTGGGGAGGGAGCCTGGGGAGGCAGAGGACAGTCCAGCCTTGGCTGAGCTCCAGGAACTAGCCCTGAAGTGGTTCATGGAGACGCAGGCCCCCGTCATCCTGCAGAATGGTGCCCTGCCCCCTTGGTTTCATGGATTCATCACCCGCAAGTAAGACTGCCTCTGTCCATGTGGCTAAGTGACCCACAGCCCTTTGGGGATGAGCGTCTGGCCTGAGAATTCAGGACCACTGGTTCCTGCCCTCTCCCTTCACTAGGCAGGGACCCCAGAGGAGGAGGAGGGTGGGGAGCAGAATGAAGAGCACTGCACTCTCTGGTGGCTGCCTGTGGGAAGGGGTAGGGGTTAGAGGGGAAGAGGATTGGCCACCACTCAAGTCTAGAGTGGCTGGAGCTGAAAGAGGGCCAGATGGGAGCAGAACACACTCAGAAGAGCTGTGAATAACTGGATGAATAACTAGAGAACTATATCGTTTATCACTCAACCTGGAAACTATTTGTAACTAAGCTAGGAGAACTGTCACAGAGGGGATGTCCCAGTCACTGGGACACACTGTTACCCTAGGAATAAAGGCCAAGATATGGGGGTTGGCCTTCTAATTGAGCTGGATCTCCAAGTTGCCAAAGCATCAGATGAAGGATTAAGAAATTTGACCAGTCACCAGGTCCTGGCACTTAGCACAGAACCAGGCCAACTTTTTGGCATTGACTTGTATAACTGCACAGGGCCCTGTGTTCAGGAGGGACCCACAGAGAATGAGAGAGAGAAAGAGAAAATCAGTTTTATTTATTTTTTCATCTGGCCTTTGTTGCTCTGACACTTTGTTGTGTTTGTGGTGCTGGGGTTTGAACCCTGGCCCTTGTGCATGCCAGGCAAGTACTACAACCACTGAGGCACATCTCCAGCCCCTTGAAATTCTTAATGATTTTTGAACAAAGGGCTTGCCCAGTGTGTTCATTTTATTCTGGGCTCTGCAAATTATGTAGCTGGTCCTGAATAGTGCAGGCACTTGGTTAAGTATTTGGTAAGAAAGTGAGTGAGGGAATATCTGGTCTATGTACTGCCAAACTAGAAGACAGCTGGAATTTTCCACCATGCTTCAAAATACTTGGCAACACATAGAAATATCTGTAGCTGATTGGGGCTGACAGGGACATGAAGCTGGGTGTGCTGAGTCCCTGTGAGCTGCTTTTGTGACCAGGCTTAAGACATATCAGCATGTCCTCACTGCAGAAACTCTTGTGTAGTGCACCTCTTGCACCACTGCACACAGTCTTCCTGAGGGAGGGATCCCCCAAACCTAAAATCTCCAGCTACATGGATCCATCCTTGATCCACAGCCATTGGTGGAAAGCATGTGGCTGGAGTCGCAGATACTGTGCTTGCTGGTGAGGCAGTAGTAGGGAGGAGGGACGGGCTTGTGGCCTTAATCCAGTCCCAGACTGAGTCTTGAATTTGCTCAATTGAGCCCAGGCAGACCACAGATAGCCCTGAGAGGCCACAGATTCAGCTGAAGACTTGAGGGTATTCTCTATCAAGGGTTGAAAGTCTGTCTGTGCCCTGAGTCTGAGGCCCAAGGGTGTGGCCTTCTGGGACTCTGAGGCAGGTGTGAGTTAGGCTACTCAGGTTACTGTTAAGGTAGAGACCCCAGTTAACTAATGGCATGTCTTCTGCCCAGGCAGACGGAGCAACTACTCAGAGATAAAGCTCTCGGTTCCTTTCTCATCCGTCTTAGTGACCGGGCCACGGGCTACATCTTATCCTACAGGTAAGAGAGGAAGGCAGGCCTAGGCTCTCCAAACCCAGCATATCAGCACAGCGTAGTCCAGCAGGCTACACTGTTTGGCTTTCCCTGAGCCCTGAGTCCCTTACCCCCTTGTTCATCCATCACATGCTCAACAGACACTTTCTGAACAGCACTGGCCATATGCTAGGGATGATGCCACAGCTTTCAGTGGGGAGCAGGGCCAGGGGAGCACATTCTCCCAAGTGGGGAAGGCTTCCCAGAGGGGTGCTCTGAACCCACAACAGGAGGAAGAAAAACAATTTGCTAGGCAGTGTGGTTGAGGCTTAAGAGGGCATTTCCAGGACTTGGAGCTGCATGTGCACAAGTACAGGTTGTAGTGGAAGCCACAAGGGGCTGGGTGCAGCAGAATGCATGGTTCCTCTGGAGGAATGGCCAGAGAGGAGGGAAGGGGCAGCTCAAGCCAGCCCTGAATGCCCTGCTAAGCCTGTTGACCTTGACAGGTGATCTGCTCAGACATCTGTTTTGTCCTTCAGGTAGCCTAGGCTGGAGGTGTCAGGGCAGTGGGGAGTTGTGCCATTGGATGTGAGATGCTTGAGGTCTGGGCTAGGATACAGCTGTGGGGATAGAAAGGAAGAGACAGGTGGGCCAGGACAAAGTCAGAGATGGTGACATTGGATCCTGACCCAAGAGTAGGTTGGGTTGGGGAAGGCAGAGGAAGGAGAAGGCTGCCCTAGGCAGGGAGGGAGGCCAGGGCTTCAAAGTTCTTGGATTCTGATCTCAAATTAACATGTACACAGACCTTCCCAGTTCAAATCCTAACCTTGAGTAGGTTTCCTTGCTATTCTGTTTCCCTTGACTCATCTATAAAAATGGGAATTTTCTAGTACCTCTTTCATAGGATTGTTGAAAGTGTTAAATGAATTGATACATTTAAAAGTGTTTGATGTGGTGTATATAACATAACAAGGATTAAATAAGTGTTAGTCATTGTTAAAATAATTTTTTTAGGGGTTGGGGATTTAGCTCAGTGGCAGAACGCTTGCCTAGCATGTGCAAGGCCCTGAGTTCAGTCCTCAGCCCTGAAAAAAAAATAATAATTTTTTTATTCTGTGTGCCAGACACCATGCTAGACTCTTTGAAATAGAATAAGTCAGCAATTTTTCAAAAGTCTTTTCTTTTCTGCATTTGGTGCTTTTTCGTTTGTTTGTCTCTTTGGTTTTCCCCCCAAAATGATAATCTTAGGCAGAATGCCAATTTATCAAAGAGATAGAAAGGGCTGCTCAAAGAAATACAAACAGACATGTGGGACAGAGAGAGTGCAGAGAGAGTCTGACATTTGGTTATCCAATTTATAACAGAAGCGCCGCTACTATTCTTTTTTCAATAACTGGTACAGGAGCAAAGGGATATCCAAATGGAAAAAGATGACCCCTCACAGCGTGTACAAAAATGAACTAATTCTAGGCAGATCACAGGTTCAGGAGGGAGAAGCAAAACAGTGCTTCTGGAAGAAAACAGGAAACCATTTTCATAGGGAAATGAAAATGCCTTTGAAAACGGAATGAGCCGCCAGGTGCAGTGGCACACCCCTGTAATCCCAGCGGCTCCTGAGGCCACGGCAGGAGGATGGCAAGTTCCAAGCCCGCCTCGGCAGTTTATTTATTTATTAAAGAAAGAGGGGACAGTGAGAGAGAGAGACAGAGAGAATCAATTTTTTTTTTAAAAGAGGGACAGTGAGAGAGACAGAGAAAGAGAGAAACAACTTTACTTTGTTTTTCACGTGGCCTTCGTTGCTCCAACACTTAGTTGTGTACATGGTGCTGGGGTTTGAACCCAGATCCTCACGCTTGCCAGGCAAGCGACGAAACTGCTGAGCCACCGCTCCAGCCCCGAGAATCAATTTTTATTTAGTTTTTCACATGGCTTTTGTTGCTCGGAGACTTTGTTGTGTACGTGGTGCCTGGGGTTTGAACTTGAGTACCTGCACATGCCAGGCAAGCGCCGTAACTGCTGAGCCACTGCTCCAGCCCAGGCCTTTGCAGTTTAGTGAGATCCTGCCTCAAAATAAAAAAATAAAAAAAGGGGGCTGGAGCCGTGGTTCAGCGGTTACAGCACTTGCTTGGCATGCGTGAGGTCCCGGGTTCAAATCCCAGCACCACATATACAACTAAGTGTCAGAAAGACAGAGACCGGATGAAAAAAAATAAGTAAAATTGATTTTTTCCCCTCTCTTTTTAAAAAAATAAATAAAGGCTTAGTATGTGTCTCAGGGGTTAGTGCCTCTGGTTTCAATCCCTGGTACCAAAAAAAAAAAAAAAAGAACAAGCAAAGATTAAACAGAACATAAAAAGCCCTAACCATAAAAGAAAAGATTAAGAAATTTGAATTCCTTAAAATTACAAATAAGGAAAGGTCAAGGCACAGTATTGGGGAAGTTATATGTCATCATACATATAAGTATTGCTGGAATATGTAAAGAACTCCTACAGATAAATAAGACAAAAACGGACAATTCAATAAAGAAGTAAAAGTCATGAATCACCAGAAAGAAACACCCAAAAGCCCATAAACATGTGACAGTGGCTTAAGTGGAAAGACAGATGATACCAAATAGCTGGTGATGATACAGAGCAACTGGCGTCTCAGACTCCACAACAGTTTTAGAACATGATTTGGCATGGCCTAAGCTAGATACAGGTGTATCCTTGACCCATCAATTTTACTGCTTGGTATAGTCTCAACAGAGATAAATATGTATGTTCACCAAAAGATACGTATGAGAAGATTCACAGCATCTATATTTATGACAGCCCAGATATGGAAATAACCTAAATGTTATTTAGTTGATTATGGATTTTTCATTAGATGAAATACTGCACATAAACAGGGGGTGGCAGGGAACTAAGGCTACAGGGACACAAATCAACCCAAAAAAACATAATACTGAATTAAATAAGTATGACACAAGAGAAGTTTTGTACAATTTCATCTATAGAGTTCCACAAAGGGCAAAATTAATTTTCGTGGTGGGGTCAGAATGGCTGTGGCCTTGGGGGCATTGACCCGGAGGTACTGAAGGCCTTCTGGGGGTTGGAAAGTTGTTTTGTTTTTGTTTTTGTACTAGGATTGAATCCAGGGGTGCTTAACCTCTGAGCCACATCCCCCACTTGTTTTTAAATTTTTTGTTTTGAGACAGGGATTCACTAAGTTGCTTAGGACCTTGCTAAATTGCTTAGTTTGCCTTCGAACTTGCAATCCTCCTGCTTCAGCCTCCTGAGTGGCGGGGGAATACAGGTGTGTGCCACCGCACCCAGCTGGAAGGTTTTTATGTCTCAATCTACATGGCAGTTACAATGGAAATGTTCATATATGGAAATTCATACAGCTGCACACTTGTGATGCGTACACTTCACCGTATGTCAGTTATTCTTCCATATAAAAGGAAAATGAAGAGGGTGGGACTTTACAGGCTGAAGCAGGCAGTGGGAAATGGAACTGTATTGTTTTAGTTAGGGTGAGGTCAAGTTGTAAAGGTGCTGGGTTGGATCTTTATTTAAAATTTTGATATTTTGCTCATTATGAATTCTTGCATTCATTTTTATCTAAAACATTGCATTACTTGTTCCCTTTTTTTAAGAGAGAGGGATAGTGAGAGAGAGAGAATCAATTTTATTTAGTTTTTCACGTGGCTTTTGTTGCTCTGACACTCAGCTGTGTATGTGGTGCTAGAATTTGAACCTGGGTCCTTGTGCACCGTAACTGCTGAGTCACGGCTCCAGCTTATTACTTGTTCTCTTGATGACTGAGGGTTTTGGTGCCCCTTTCAAAAATTCTCCACCCACACTACCCTGGCCCTGATCTCCCTGATTCATGAGAGAAGCTTAGGCACATCCCAGGCCCCACGGCCCCATGGTTTGACAACCTCCCTCCGTGTTCTGGAGGAAAACTCCCTGGAGGTTGGAGGGTGACTCCAGTTCAGGCAGGTCTGCACTAAATGGAGAGCTACTGCCCCTTTCCTGCAACCAGGCCCAGACCCCAGATCCTAGGCGAAGGCCAGGCTGCCTCTGGCCAGCAGCCTAGCCCACCCATATTTGTGTGCAGGGGCAGCGATCGCTGCCGACATTTTGTCATCAACCAGCTCCGAAACCGGCGCTACCTCGTCTCAGGGGATACCCTCAGCCATAGCACCCTGGCCGAGCTGGTGCACCATTACCAGGAGGTACAGCTTGAGCCCTTTGGAGAGACCTTGGCTGCTGCCTGTCCCCGGGTAAGCATCCCTCTTCCACAGGGTGAGGGTGGAGGGGCCGGGTGCCCAGATATGGGTGTCCATCAGTTGGACACCCACTTTTCTCACTTTCTGTATTTATTGCCATCCATGTGGGGTCAGGGTCCCTGTCTAAAGAGGGGGAAATGTGGCAGCATCTTATCTGAGGTCAGGAATCGGGTGGGAACGTTTCAGTCCTTGACAACAGTGCTGGCAGGCAGCTAGAGGCCAACAAGGAGTGTGTGACCACAGGCCTGCTGTGTCCCCACTGCCCCCAGCCAGAGGAAAATGATCTGTATGATGCCATCACCCTGGGCCTCCAACAGACCAACTTGGGCCTGGAAAATCCACCCGCATCCTCCACAGTAGTCCCCGACAGGGCTGCCAGCCCTTGCCTCTCTGCAAGGCCCCAGGTCTCCTTTCTCCACACAAAGAAGAGCCTAGAAGTGAGTTCCCGGAACTGCTCTGAGGAGGAAACCGTAGAGGTAAGGAGGTTGCTGGGCTGCCCAGGGTGAGGACTGCTGGACCAGTGATGTGGGTTCCATGCCACAGTCAGGCCCTGACAGACGTGTTGACCGGTTCCTTCAGCTGTGGAGGGGAGCACAAAGCCCAGAAAGAGGCAGGCCCAACTTGGAACCAGCCAGGAGTTCACCCATGCCAGGCCTGTCCCTCACTAGCTGGAGGGACAAGCCTGGTCTTAGCTGTTTCCTCACTGTATAACTCTGAGTTAGTTTTACGACCTCTCTGAGCCTCAGTTTACCATTTCTGAGGTTCTTGCAAAGCTTAAATGAGAGAATGGATATGAAATACCTAAAAATCCCTTAGTAAACTGTAAAGTGGGATGCCTATAAATCAATACTGTTATTCTGATCCACAGAACTCCATGGGAGGGACTCAGATTTTCCTCACACTCCTACTGCTTTCCATTCTCTTTAAATGTCCCCTCCTAGAAAGGCCCACTTAAATAATAGAAACTCTTCCTTTCCCACCTGCCATTCTCTCTGCTCTTTATAGCATTATCACATGATAAATTAGTATATAAAATTCTGTTATACTATGTAATAGAGCCGTGTTGCTCATCTCCAGATTAGAATGGAAGCTCCCAAGGGCTGGTCTTGTTCACCACTGAGTCCTCAGGGCCTAATTCTGGCTGGCACATAGTTTGTGTTCACTAAGTATTTGCTGAAAGGATTTATGAGTGATGGAATTGGGGGTGAGCCACTCTGACAGGGGACAGAGCAGGGAGTAGGGGGGTACTCAGGGGGTTCAGAGGAACCAGTGGACCATACTGGAGGCAGGAGGTATAGGTTGGAATGAGTTTGGGTGGGGAATTGAGCTGGTGGCCCAAGGCCTTGAATGTCAAGGTAAAGACTGTATCAGAATCCTTGAGCATGAGAGCTGGCAGAGACCCTGAATGTCACATCCCAACCCTAGCATGTAACAGTCAGGTAAACTAAGGCCAAGAGAGGGGCCTCAGCTTATATGACAGAGTTCAGTTGACCTGAAGCATCTTAACAATGGGGTACCCTTTAAGAGGTTCTCTATCCCTCTCTCTCCAGACCTCCAACAGGGTGCCTCCCCTCCCTGAGAGAAGTACCTCCCTCCTGGATGCATCTTTTTCAGGCCCCAATGATATCATCTATGCAGACCTGAAGAAGATGAACCAGGCACAGCTAGGCCTGGATACAGAGGTGTCTGGTGGCAAGCATGGGCCAGTTCCAGCTGGCAGCCAGCCCTGCTCCCCAGGCAGGGAGGCTCTGAAGATACCTTCAGATGGAGACCAGAACAGGCCCGATGGCTCAGGGCCTGCTCTCTCTGGGGTGAGCCCGCACCAGGGCCCTACAGTCTCTTCCACTTCCTGGGGGTTCCTCGTGACCCCCAGTTCTGAGGCCCTGGGATCCCGGGCTGCTGTCAGGAGGCAGGGGTTTCTGAAACAGAGCCATGAGGCTCAGTCTTGCTCCCAGGGCAGCTCTGCAGATTCCTATGAGCTTATTGGGACAGCAGGCCTCCTGCAAGAGGCCAGGGGTGCACCAGACCAAGGAGGCAGTCCTTATGAGCAGATCCCAGCTTGCTGGAGTGGCCCAGCCAGGCCCTCACATCCTGGGGCCAGTACCATGTATAGCAAACTGTCAGGGCCCACGGACTGTGGCTACGAGAGGATCTCGGGGACCCCAGGGCTCCCAGAGCCTGGGAACACCTATGAGCAAATCCCAGCAGCCAAGAGCAAGGAGACTGGACGGACACACAAGGTGAGCTTCCTGGGTAGGATGGGTAGCTGCCTGCCTTAGGGAACACCTGATGATAGCAGGGGGTCCTGTGGCTCAGGTACAGGCAGGTCAGGACACTGCCACTGCCCAGAATTTTCCAGCCCTGACATCTACCTGGAGGAGACAGTGGTTGAAGTAGCTGTTGGATTTGGGTATAAGATGGGGGACTCCAGGTCCAGTTAAGAGCTTTCTCTGCAGATGAGGCTACCTGTCCTTCCCTCTTGGTTACTGCAGGGGACATGGAGCTCTGAGGGTAGAGAAGAGGCCTTTAGCCCTAGTCATTGCTAAGCCACTCCCAGTTTTGTAGCTTTGGACAGACAACTTCTCTGGAAACTAGGGTTGCCAGATTTAGCAAGACATAGTATAGGGCACATAGTTTAATTTGAATTTCGGATATGTAATACATTTTTAATATGTCTCAAATAGCAGCAATTATGCCTTATTTATCTGAAATTCAAATTTAGCTGGGCTTTGGCAAGTCTACCTAGGACCTGCGTTTTCTGCTCTATAAAATGGGCTGATCCTCTGGTTGTGTCCAGTATCAGCTGCCCAAGGATATGCTGGACATTTTTTCCTGCTCTGAACAAAGCACAGAGAAGGCTCTTGGTGAATAGGGCTATTAATTCTGAGAACTTCCAATAAGAAAGAAGAGGAAAAAGTGGGGATCAGGAGAGCAAAGGGAGGTGGTCCAGATGGGGCTACTCCAGGGTTCCCAGGGAGGCCTGTTGAGTCCTCAGCCCCGGCTGCACTCTACCTATACCTGGTAACAATGGGACCAGAGAGTCCCTGTGGGAATGGCCTCAGGTCTCGGGCACTAGAAACTCTGAGAGACACCCGGATGCCCGGTGGAAGGCCTCAGTGGGAACTCCTCCAGCAATTCCCTCAGGGCAGGGCTTTGCCCACCCCCAAACATAACAGCCTCTGTGGTCCTGACCCTCCTGGGGCCGCAGACCCAGGCAGTGGACAGTCCTCTAACGACCTCAGAAGCCACTTTCCCATGTCTGCTGTTCTCTTGGCTTCTGTCCCATATTTTCTCCCAAACCAGTGGCCCTGGGTCAACCCCTCCTCCATCCTGCCTCACTAGTGCAAAGCCAGGATCCCAGCTGGGGTAGAGAACACAGGAGTTATGGTATACCAGGGCACTCCAGGGAGGTATAGTGGGACTGGGCATTATTTTCCACCTCTTTTTGTACTCCCCCCACTGCCTGCCTCCCTTAGCCAGAAAAGGGTGAATCCTTCAGCCCAAACTGGAGGGCTGAAGGCGACTTTCAGGCACCAGGAGAGGTTTTTGGGAGCAATTGTCAATATTCTAACCTGGCCTCATTTTCTGGGCTTGGGCCCCCAACCCCAGCTCAGTGCTGATGAGCATTGAACCTGGGTCTTTCCTGCCCTGTCTGGGGATCCGAGGTGCTAGCCATCTTCTCCTTCCTTGCAGCCTGACAAGCTCCGGAGGCTCTTCTTCACGGACAAGAAGTCTAAATTCTGAAGAAGTCTGGTTTCCAGTGGGTTTCCTGGTATCTGGGCTATGCCAGGGATTATTGTGAAGCCCTCAGCTCACTTGTAGGTCCCTCTTGGATCCTTGGACCCAACAAGTGGCTCAGAGACAGACACATCCTAAATCTCTGCCTGGGGAAATACAGGCGGGACCTTGCAGCCACCTGCAGCTACAAGATGTGTCCTGCTTCCCCAGTGCCTCCAGTTCATGCTGAGGAGGAAATATGGCCACAGAATAAGAGACTGGTCAAAGGCAGGTGTCAGCACTCCCATTTCTCAGATGAACATGTAGAGGCCTGGGCTGATGGACTGAGCTTCTCACAAAAGAATATTTGCCAAACACTTGGCAGGCCCTGGGCTGAGTGACATCATGCAAATGCTCTTGATAACAAAACCAGTCCTCCTCCTCAAGAAAGGGGAGGGCCAGGAGCCACATTCTCCGTCTCTGTTCCCTGGGGATCAGGGCAAGAAGCCAGGGATGTGGCTACCAAGGGCCAGTCTCTAGGCCATGGCTCTGACCTTGGAGCAGGCCAGGATCCCAAGAACTGCCCCTCAGCTCTGCCCTGTCCGCTGCTTTCATCCCAGTCCCACTGCAAGCTAGGTAGATCCTAAGGAGCACCCAGTCCAAACCATTTGTGCTGTAGATGAAGAAACTGAGGCCCAGATAGGAGTAGGCCCTTTTTGGCACCACAGAACTGGTCAGGGCCTGAGCAAACACCCCTTAATAAGACAGGGTCTTACTAAGCTTAGGGTCAGCCTGGGATGCAATGATGGGTGACATTTGGAGTCAGCCAGTGGACACTTGGTAGCTCCACCTGCCTTCTGCCTTCAGTCAGTCATGACCTTTGAAAGGGCTTTTAGACTCTTCCCATGAGACTCAGTTCCAATCTGGTGACCCTGTCTCTAAGGAACCCTCTAGACCTTGCTCAGGCACCATATCTAAACTCTGGACACAGGGTACTCATGCCTCTTTCGCTACCCATTTCCTCAGGCCAGGCTGGTTTTTCCTGGGATCCTTTCTGTTTTGTCCCATGTCCTCCCTCATTCATGTGTCCCCATTCTTCACTGCCTTCAGAGGAGGTAGAGACCAGAATTGATTATCTTCAGGTAGACGATCAAGGCACCCCCTCCTCCCCACCTCAGACCCTGGGAAGACTTGGCTCAGTGCACGTTTGTTGGGAAGATCTATCCCTAGGGGCACTTGGCCATGCAACTTCCCCTGAAGTAAGAGTCCCTACTCTGGGGATTGGGTTGAGAGCAAAGGGGTTATCCCTGAGCCTGACACATGGTGGTGCTCCATAAATACTAGCCAGAATTACTAAGAGAAATGGAATCAAATCTCACCTGTAATTTACGGGGCTCACTGGAAGACATGAGTGGGTACAGTATGCCTTCCTCCCAAAGTCAGTGCCTGGAGTGAGCAGGCAATGTGTAACCTCACAAGGCAAGGCACCCACAGTGGGATTTCAAGGACCAGGGGAATGGGTACCACTGAACATTCCCTAATGTTGGCAGACACAGAGTACGTGGGACACAAGAGTGTTTTATTACCAGGAGTTCACAAATATGTGGACAGCACACACCAGTGAGATTCCACATCATTGGGGAGGTTGAATGGGGTAGTGTTCAACCTAGGGGCAGGGACAGGGACATAGCCCTTTGGATCCACTGCTCACACAGCTTCACATTGGGGAGGGTGGCAGGAAAAGGAACAGGCCAGTGTGGGGCACAGCCCAGCCTTGGATTTTGGAAGAAGATTGCATAGCTCATTAAAACCCCAATCTTGTCTCTCTTTTTTTTTAATTTGTCCTGGGTGACTAGGGTGTGAGCCCAGCACATGGACAAGTCAGAATCCACCACTTCCTGTTAAGGTTTCTTCCTTCCCCTCCCAGGGGGCACATTTCTGGATGGGGAGAGGACTGGGCAGAGGGTGGGTTGGAAGGACTTCAGAGGGTCTACGTGTCCAGGGGCTGGACTACCAGGGACCCTGGAAAGGGACCTACTCCTCACACCTCCCTTCCCTGGATAAGGTTTTTTTTGTTTTGTTTTGTTTTATTTTTTGTTTTTTGCTGAAAGGGCCACAGGAAATGTTCATGGGTGTAAACCCCAGAGGATGCAGCTCCTTTCCCTTTCCTGGGGAGCATGCAGCCACACCTGTATAGGCAGCAGAGCTGGGTGGTAGGCTTCCATGTCCTGCATCCTTGGCAGCATCCTCAAATCCGGATGTGGAAAGTGCTGGAAAGACAACAAGGTCAGGAGAGGGTAAGAGGCCCTAGGCTGGGCAGGTAAGGCTCCTTAGGGAAATGCTAACCAGGCATGGCCCACCTTTGGCCAGTTCTTACAGCAGCCTGCACTGAGGCACAATTAACCACCCCATGGGGAGGAAGATTAGGAGGAACCATCAGCTGTCCTGGGTTTCTAACCCCCATCATATCTGAAGGACCTCCCAGGTCTTCACCCTTCTCAGTAGAGTCTGGTCATTCAAAGGTCAAGGCTAGTCACACATCAAGGGGGATCTGGGCCTTACAAGTGACCTCCTGCTTCCTGGCCTACACATCACCTCCCATGGAGGATTAGACCCAGCCTCCTGGTTGTGACCCACATTCTGGCCTACCCTGCCCAAGCCCAGCCCCTGGGGTGGAGTCACCTGAGGAAATCAGGGGCCTTGGCGATCATGTCCTCAAAGTCGGCAAAGCCCAGCTTGCCATCACCATCAAGGTCAGCTTCTTCGATGACCTTGTCACACACGAGCACCACCTCATCCTCGTCCAGCTCTGACTTGGTGAGCCGGGCCAGTGTCAGCTCCAGGTCTTCCTTACAGATGAAGTTGTCAGTGTTGAAGTCTGTAGGGTGTGTGGGGAAAGGTTAGAGATGGTTAAACCAGGGGCAGGTCCCTTTAGGTCTGGCCCTCATCATTCCTTCCTCCTAGCTAGTCACACTGATCTCTCCAGCAGCCTCGGAAGTCCTCAGAGCATCTCCAGGCACACTTTGGGGATTCTGGATCCTTGTGCCCAGCTGACAAGGCTCAAGGAGTACTCACCCATAAAACATAACTTAAATACCAAGTTAACAAATTAACATTCAGAGCACCTACAAACCCCCACAGTAGCTATATGTACAGCCCAGCCTGAGACAGTTCCAAATCTGAGGCTCTCTGGGAACTTTGGGCTCAGGCCAAATGCACCTTCTGGCCTTACCTCACAGTGTGCTTCTTGAATCCAAGGCTCAGAAAGGCCAAGTGATTGAAAGATCATCAGAGATGGAACAGATTCTGAGTGGGGCTTATCTGACTTTAAGACCTGGGTTTTCTAAATGGCACCACATTGCCTAAGGCAGTCCTCAGGTCAAACATGAAGTCAGCAAACTCACACACACATCTTGTTGTACATGATAAATATAGTTTCATCTGCAATTAAATCTACCCCCCAAGTCAGAAGATGCAGAAGACCCTTAGAGAGAGCCTGCATGGCTGGCTGACCTTTGTGTATGCAGAATAGGGAACATGGTTTGATTATAATAGAAAAAAGGCACTACCACCACCACAAAACACAGCAAAATGGTTCCAAGCACTGAGCCACACGCAGGATTGTCACGGTGAACTCTAACACCTTCCTTACCGTTCTCAGCCCACCTGCCAGATCTTTGCACATGCAATCTCTTCTGCCTAGGGTGCCTTGCCCACCCAACACCTAGAAGTTTCCCTCAAACATCACCCCCCAGAAGGGGGGCTTTCTAGATGTAAGGATCCCCCTCACTGGGCTCCTCCTGCCCACTGGGCTAACTGACATTAATGATAGTGATATTAAGTATAACAGCTAATGTGAGCAAACACGCTCTTCCTTGTTTAATTTTTAAATGCTTATTAGGTAGGTGAACTTAGGATCCCCATTCTACAGATGAAGAAGCAGAGTTGGAAAGGATGAGACCTCCCTGACGTCCATGGTCAGTGCTGGTCCTAGAGCCCAAGCCCTTTGGGGTACTCTGCACTGTCCACCCTGCACTGGCACATGGGATTTACATCTGCTACTGGAGGGACATGCAGGCATTTCTCTGGAAAGACTTGTTGACTGGCTGGACTCCTCTGCCCACTTTACATAAAGAAATTTATCTCCGTATCTGCTCTTCCTACTTTCTGGTGGACAATAACCCTTCCTAGGAGTGACACCCTGGGGTCTTAATTTGGAGGGATGATGGGTGGAATTTGGAAAGCTTTTTACATGAACCATTCAGGTATAGTTTGTAGAGGGTGGACAGGCAGGTACTGTCTTTCTGTTATGCAAACACAATATGAGTGCACAGATGTAGCCAAACCAAAGTCCTTTGAAATAAACATAATGACAAAAGGAAAAAAAAAAAAAACAACTTCTGATGGGTACCACTGCTGTGGAATCCAGCAGCTGTTCAAAAACATGGAGGATAGGTTTGTCATTGGCTCCCCTGGTTAGGACAGGTCCTAGACCTTCTGTGGATCTCAGTGTCCTCATCAAAAGATTATCTGAGTATTTGACAACAGTGCCCACAAGCCTGTCAGGCTCACAGCCTCTGGCAGTGTATGAGCTGTGCCAAATCCTTTTGAGACTCCTGAGTGCCCAGTGCCCTCTGGTGGCCAGTGAGACAATGGGGCAAAGGGATGGGCAGAACTGGGCTGGGGTGATATGAACTAGGCAGTGAGAGGCCTACCTTGCTGCTCGGCCTTACCACCATGGCCCACAGTTCCCCTCTGGGCCCCAGATTCAGTCTGGCTACTTGTTCACACCTGGAAGCTGCTGAGGATCTGCCTAAACACAGCTGCCCTTCCTCTGGGCACCCTCACACTGTCCATAACCCTTTTTTTTTTTTTTAAGAGAGAGGGACAGTGAGAGACAGAGAAAAGAGAGAAACAATTTTATTTAGTTTTTCCACATGGGCTTAGTTGCTCTAACACTTGTTGTGTACGTGGTGCTGGGGTTTGAACCCGGGTCCTCGTGCTTGCCAGGCAAGCGCCGAAATCGCTGAGCCACCGCTCCAGCCCCTGTCCATAACCCTTTGATCCTGGTTTCCCACTCCTCTCTAGGCCAGGTTGGGTGCTTTCTAGAACTGAGCCTGGAACTCACTGTCTCTTAGGACTGAGGTCAACCAGGGTGCAGGCTGAAGAGGATGCTATATAGTGCTCTGGTCCCACATTTAAGACACATGTCCTAGGCAAAGCACCACAGCAATGAGGAGTGTCCAAATGTCCTCCCCTTCCCTCTCTCTTAACAGGGAATTGAACTCAGAGGTGCTCTAATACTGACCCAAACTCCCAGGCTGGCTCCTTACAACATGGCCCCAATTTACCTCTCCAGATTCACACTGCCCCCTTCCTACCATGTGCCAAATCTCTCCCACCTCATTGAGTCCTGTGCCTTCCTGCTTCTCTGAGTCCTCACAGGCTGCCCCTCTACCAGGGATGCCCACCCCCATGTGTCCAGTTGACAAACCTCCTTGGGTCCTCCAGGCCCCAATTAAATGACACCACATGTGAATCCTCCTCACACTAACTCCCAACCCATGGTAGAAAAGTCCCTCCCTCCTCTGCTCTCAGGACCCCTGAAGATGCCTCTAAGGCATAATCTGTCCGTTGTTGCTCCCTCACTGGACCAGTACTCTTCAGAGAACACGACAGCCTTACTGTTCTTGGTTTTCCCAGTGTCCCCCATGGTGGGAGCCAGTAGTAACTGGTTGACCAGATGGCTCTGAATGCCACTGCCCTCAGCATCACAGCCCGGCCCTGCCTCCAGACCATCCTTACCATAGATCTTGAAGGCATAGTTTGCTTTGAGTTCTCGGGGAGCTGATTCGCACAGCACAGAAAACATGTCCACAAAGTCATTAAAGGTGAGGTTCCCTTCACCATCTTCAGAAAAAGCTTCCACGATCCTTTCTTTGAAGGGATTCTCCTGAGGAAAACAACCATATCTATCACCAAAGGCAGGTGAAACAGGAGGGCTCAGTGCCAGAATGCTGACAGCCGGCATGGCCTTGAACCAGCCTCTGAGCCTGTTTTCCCACCTACTTAAAAAGGGTTGCTAGAGAATTTGAGGAGTTAAAGTATGCAAGCCCTGGCACAGCCTCATGTCATTTCCAAGGGGGCACACAGAGGCCTCTGCCTTGATAGGCAGGACTCATTCTGTGCACGAGAAGACATCCCTGGGCATGGACAGATGAGGTTAGGTCAAGTCAGGATGGTGGGAGGCAGGAGAGCCCCAGAGGGCTGGATAACTGGATAAGACATGCAGTGAGTCACAGAGATGGTTCAAATGCCATCTCCCCTGGGGGGCATTTGAACACTGACTCCTTTCTCTAATATAAAATCACACAGGGTCTCATACTTCTGGATTCCTTCCATCCCAACTGGGCTAGCATTTGGCTAGCCCCACCCCCCTACAGGCTCAGAGACAAAGCCCATGGTTTCTGCCCATGAGTACCTCACACTCTCCGTAACCCTTTGATCCTGGTTTCCCACCCTTCTCTAGGCCAGGTTGGGTGCTTGTCTAGAACTGAGCCTGGGACTCACTGTCTCTTAGGACTGAGGTCAACCAGGGTGCAGGCTGAAGAGGATGCTGTGTTAGTGCTCTGGTCCTACATTTAAGACACACATCCTAGGCAAAGCACCACAGCAATGAGGAGTGTCCAAATGTCCTCCCCTTCTCTCTTAACAGGGGATTGAACTCAGAGGTGCTCTAATAATGAGCTACATTCTGGTCCTTTTTATTTTCATTTTGAGACAGGGTCTCAAAATAAAGTTTCTGAGGTTGTCCTCAAACTTGCAATCTTCCGGCCTCTGTCTCCTGAGTTGCTGGGATTACAGGAGTGTGCTAATGCACCCAGCTTCCAAATGTCTTCCTAATGTTGGAGTGCATTTTACATATTATGGGTGAGGAACTCAAGAAATGAATCTTTCAAATATATGAGAGGTCTGAGGGCTAACTCACCTGGGAGCTGTAGAAAATAAAATGTTTACCTACCCCAGATGTACTGAACCTGAATCAGCATTCTGAAAAGATTCTCAGGTAATTCGTGCTCTGTTAAATTCTGAGAAGTGACACTATGGATGCCCATGCTGACCTTACAAGAAGCCACAGCCTTACAAGAAGAGACAGAAAATTTGTCTAAAAGGTCAGATGCAATATCTACCAAATTCAGAGACTTAGGGATAGTTCACAAAGCAGCAGGCATGGGCCAATGCTTGGACAGCAGGGCAGCTACTGATCCACAGCACCCCTACTGATTCCCCACATTATTCATAAGAATGAATATGCGGAAACTGAGGCACAGGAGGTTAAGTAGTCTGCTCAGAGACAGAGCCACAAATGCTGTAGCAAAGGTTCACCCAGAGCTGGGTGCGTCTGCTGCCCATCCAGAGGTGCAGGTTCCCCATCCCTGAAGCCCACCTGGGAAGGCTTCTCACATACCCGGAGCTCCGGCATCTGGATGATGAGGCTCATCGGCACATGGACAATGGGGCTCTTCCTATAGTCCATTGGGACGAGGTTAGGGGCCAGTTCATAGAACCGTGCATGGAGCCTTCGAGGGAAGCAGAGGAAAAACAATGAAGAGAGTGCCATGCCTGAGTCCCCGATGGACCAATGCTGCTCCTTGAGGGCCTCTGCCCCAGAAAACCTACCTCAGCTCTGCCCAAAAGTGCGAAGCTTGTGAGGGAAGAAGGTTCTGCCTGCACACCTGTGCTGATAATCAGACTGTGTCCAGGCCCTCCCTATTTCCACCACACACACCCCACTTCTACCATCACCTTCACTCTCCAACCCAGGACCTGCAATCAGATCTCTTCCTCCCCTCTGTCCTCTCTTAAGAGTCTTCTACACTCTATAGTCACTATGCTAAGCACTTGACATGTCACCTTACTTGATGTCCTCCCAATCACTGGGCAAACAAATGCATCATGACCCCATTTGACAGCTCAGCAAACTAGGCTGAGAGGATAAGATGATTTGCCTAATGCCATGCAACTAGGACATATCAAGGGTCATGGAACAAACCAAGAACTGGAAATCCAGAACAGGATTCTTAACCAATCTTCCTTCTGCTACTCCTGGACAGTCCGCAAAGCCATGGCCCAATTCCCTCTTCCCTAACATAGGCCCTGAGGGTTGGGCCTCTGAAGAACTCCACCAGCTCTCATATTCTCAGGAAACCCCTATGAATGGGCCACCTGCAATTTCCCTGGGAGCCCAGGACCACACCTGATGCCCTCCTCACTGATGGCTCCCATCCCATCCTCCTGCCCTGGACTCAAAAGGCCATGTCCTCCTAGAACACAAGTCCACTTCACCATGCTGCATTGACCCTTAAGGACAAGAAGCATCCTGAGAATCTCATTTTGAAGGCTCCCCACTATCCAGGCCTCCTGTGCCCTGTTTCCCCTTGTCCAGGTCCCTCCCATTCCAGAGAATAGCCCTCCAACCCAAGACAGGTAAAAATTGCTTTCATATGAAATTGTGTCAATAAAGTGCTGCCAGCAGGAGAGAGGGGAAGGAATAAGTGTAAGGGCACTGAGTGGGGGGCGAAGGTAGGTAACCCGCCCAAGGTGAGGCCCCAGGCTGCTGGGGATTAGATCAGCTATGCCCCATATTTCCCCAGCCTAGGCCTCCCCTACTACCTCGAAGCCTACCCTTCGGCCATCTGGCCTTCACTAGGGTCCCACTCAATTTTTGGTCCAGCAGAGCGTTTAACTGCTTCCCCAGCTCATACACATAAGGGCACCAGCTCCCACTGCTCACTCATGCCAGACCCTGGGCTAAGACTGTATGGATTACTTTCTTACTTTAATCCCCAAATCACCCTGAGAGGTAGATATTAGCCTCCTATTTTTCAGGTGGGGAAACTGAGGCTCAAGGGGTAAACAGCTAGTGAGAAGTGGGAATGAGACTTAAACCCAGGATCTCCCTTTCTTCCCTGCAAGTCAAGCTACTCTGGCAAGGGCATATCATCACCTGGTTCAGAGCCCGTCCACGGCAAGTAAGAAGCAAACGGCCACAAGTCCACATTACCTTATGAGGGCCTAAAATCACCAGAAGCTTCATGGCTCCTAGAAAGCTGGAGGCAGAAAATGCCCCAAAATTTATTCCTCTGTGGGAGGAGGAGTCAACAAAAACCAGGGTGGCAGGATCAAGTGAGGATTTTCCATAAGAGGGCGCTCAAGGACTTTCTTTGCTTTTATTCCCTGCATTGAGGAGAAACAGTCCCTCCCCAAACCTTACAACTACGATCATTTTTGCAATTCATGAGTTCTTCAGAGATCCACTGTGTTTCCAATTGTTTTATTTGCCACTTGATCTTGACACCCACTCCCCTGTATGTGTGCTGGAGTTGATGCTGGGGTGTTTCTGGGGGTTGATTTATACCCCAAAGCCTTGCAGCAGGCTGTAGCAGGAGCTTGAGGTCAGGCTGAGGTTGGAGAAAGCCTCTCCCTAGCAGAGTGACCTTGGGTTAGTGGAGTAACCCTTGAAGAATAAATTTTCCTGTAAGAAATGGGGAGAATTAAATATGATGATGCACATAAAACCACCTGGCTCTCACTGGGCATGGTGGCGCACACCAGTAATACCAGCACCTCAGGAGGCTGAGGCAGGAGGATCACAAGTTCAAAGCCAGCCTCAACAATTTAGCGAGGCCATAACCAACTATAGCTAGACCTTACTTGTCTCAAAATAAAAAAATAAAAAGGGATGGAGATGAGGCTCAGTGGTTAAGCGCCCCTGGGTTCAATCCCCAGTACCAAAAACAAAATAAAACAAAACAGAAAAAAAAAAGAGTTTCTGCTCAGAAGCAAAAATAAAAGTACATCTTTATTAAAAATCAACATCAAACCTCATACTTAAATGAGAAGATACTGGAAATAAACCCATAAACGTGGGATGCCTAGAATTACTTTTATTATATAACATGTCTCCTCTGGAGTGCTAGTCATATAATTAGTTAAGACAATAAAAAAGTACATTTAAATGTTGGAAAATAAAACATCAATTTAAAAACTATTTGAATAAGAGCTTGGAAGATTTTCTACATAATAAGTTTTTTTATATCTCGAAATTAACCTATTCAAAAATTATTAAAAAGACCTAACTCAGGGGCTGGGGATGTAGCTTAGTGGCAGAGTGCTTGCCTAGCAAGCATGAGAACCTGGTTTTGATCCCTGACATGGCTAAAAGGAAAACAAACAACAACAACAACAACAAAAATCCAAAGCAAAAAAACTAACTCACAATTTTAAATAATCAAAAAAACAGAAACAGTTAAGTATAAAATTAATATGAAATGAGTATTTAAAATATGAAACTTGGGGCTGGTGTGATGGCTCAGTGGTTGTGCTGCCTGCCCTGCCCAGCACCGTGTACATAACAAAGTGTCCGAGCAACAAAAGCCACTTGAAAAACTAAATAAAATTGATTCTCTCTCTCTCTCTCTTACTGTCCCTCTCTCTTAAAAAAATTTAAAGTTATAAAACATAAAACATTATGAAATAGGTATTGACATTGACCAGGCAGACTAAAGAGATAGGTACCCAAATACAAATGAGAATTAGTTTATGATACACAGCATTTAAAATCAGTGGGGAGAAGATAGATTCTTCCGAAAATCAGAAACTGGTGGTCCACGTTCACGCCTGTCTTTCACACAGTTTTCTAAAACAATTAAATTAAAAAATAAATTAAAATTTAGAATTTGGTTGTCAACATTTACAAATTAAAAAACTTGGGGCTGGAGTGGTGGCTCAGCAATTTTGGTGCTTGCCTGGCATGTTCAAGGATGCGGGTTCAAACCCCAGCACCACATCCACAACGAAGTGTCTGAGCAACAAAGGCCACGTGAAGAACTACATAAAATTGATTCTTTCTTTGTCTCTCTCTTAATGTCTTTCTCTCTCTCTCAGGAAAAAAAATAGTCTTTACATTATGCATCTGGATTTGCAGATCATGCTGAGGCTAAGGAGCAACTGCTTCTGCAGGTGCCAGTTTTAACCAACTCCAGACTAGGCAACTTACTATGCACGTTGGCCCATGAACAGCTGAATTTCAGACTCTTGGGTTATTCAATGAATGATTGGGGCTCAGAAAGATAAAAACATACAATGAAAGTATGGGGGAAAAATCAATTCTTAAAATTCTACCTTGCATCCTAAAATCTGTTAGAAATGTATCCAAGGAAATGTACCCAGAGGAAATAATCCCAAATATGGAATTATGTGAAGGTGCCTCAAAGATATTCGCCACAGTACTAATTAAAATGGTGAAAACTTGGAGTCAGATGTCCAGCTAAATCAATTAAGAGACATTTGGTAGGGACTGGAGCGGTGGCTCAGCGGTTACGATGCTTGCCTGGCATGTGTGAGTACGTGGGTTCAAACCCCAGCATCACGTACATAACCAAGTGTCTGATCAATGAAAGCCACATGAAAAACTAAATAAAATTGATTCTGTCTCTCTTTCACTCTCACTGTCCCTCTCTCTTAAAAAAAATAAAAGAAAGAGACGTTTGGTAAATGCAGCTATTTAAAATGTTATAGAAGAGGGGCTGGGGAGGTGGCTCAGCAGTTGGAGCACTTGCCTGGCATGAGTGAAGACACAGGTTCAAACCCCAGCACCACATACACAACTGAGCGTCGGAGAAACAAAGGCCAGCTGAAAAAATAAAGTTGATTTATTTTCCTCTCTTTCTCTTCTGCTTTCTTAAAAAACAATGTTATAGAAGAATATCTAATGATCTTGAAAGTTGGTTGGGGATGTAGCTCAGTGGCAGAGCATGTGCTTAACAAATGAGAGGCCCTGAGTTCCATTCCCAGCACCAAAAAGTCCAAAAGAGTTGTTCACACATTGTAAAGTGAAAAAAGTAGAATGTACAGTGGGATTCCATTTAATTTTTATTTTAAAGAGAGAGAAGGACAGTGCGGGGGGTGGGGGGAATCAATTTCGTTTACTTTTTCATGTGGCTTTCATTGCTCCAACCCTTTGTTGTGTACACGGTGCTAGAGTATGAACCTGCATCCTCACGCGTGCCGGGCAACTGCTACAACTGCTAAGTCACTGCTCCAGCCCCATTGAATAATTTTTAAAAGCTTGTGTACATTTGTACACCTAAAAAATAAAGACTGAAAGGAAGGCTCTTTACTAAAAACTTAGTAGTGGTTATCTTCAGTGGGTGGGAGTAGGGAGAGATATATTGTTTTCTTTTCTTATCTACTTTTAATTTTTTAAAATAACAAAATCTATCATCTTAAGCACTATAAAATTGCTATTTTTTAAAGAGAGAGAGAGAGAGAATCAATTTTATTTAGTTTTTCATGTGGCCTTCATTGCTCCGAGACTTTGTTGTGTACGTGGTGCTGGGGTTCCAACTTGCGTACTGGCACAGGCCAGACAAGCGCCACAACCGCTGAGCCATCGCTCCATCCCCTAAAATTGCTTTTAAGTGTAGTAAAATACACATACAATTTACCAGGTCATCCATTTTTAAGTGTACACTGCATGATATTAAGGACATTCACAGTGCCAGGCAACATTACCACCACCCATCTCTGAGAAACTTTCTTCATCTTACAAAACTGAAATTCTACACCTATACACCTATTAAACAGAAAGTCCCCATTACCCACCCCTCTCCTAGTTCTGGAAGCCAAACTTCAACCTTGTGTCTCTATGAATTTGACTCTTCTAGGTACAAATGTGGAGTCATACAGCATGTATCTTTTGTGTTTAGCTTACTTCATCTGTTTGACCATGTACCTGAATTTCCTCCTCCTTCTTCTTCTTATTTTTTTAATAGGGACAGGAGGGAGGGAGAGAGAGAGAGAGAGAATCAATTTTATTTAGTTTTTCATGTGGCTTTCATTGCTGAGACTTTTTTGTGTACTTGATGCTGGGGTTTGAACTAGGGTCCTTGTGTGTGCTGGGCAAGTGCCATAACCACTGAGCCACCGCTCCAGCCCTCATTCTGTTTTAAGGCTGAATAATATTCTACTCCTTGGGTATAGTGAATTTTTGTTTATCCATTCATCTGCTGAGGGGGCACTTGGGTTGCTTTCACCTTTTGGTATCGTGAATAATGCTGTTATAAACATGAGTGTACAAATTTGTCTTCAAGGCTCTATTATCAATTCTTTGAGTCATATACTACAAATTGAATTGTCAGATTGTATAGAAATTCCATTTTTAATTTTTTGAGGATCCACCATATTATTTTCCATAGCTCTCTTGTAAATTCTTACAAATTGTCTAAAGAAAAACAATTTAAATCATATTACAAAACATCATTTTACTTTTTAAAAAAATTTTTTTGAGAGAGGTACAGTGAGAGTGAGAGAGAGAAAGAGAATCAATTTTATTTAATTTTTCATGTGGCTTTCGTTGCTCCGACACTTTGTTGTGTACATGGAGCTGGGATTTGAAACCACGTACGCGCGTATGCCAGGCAAACTCCATAACCGCTGAGTCACCCCTCCTGCCCCATCATCTTACTTTTTGATAAATACCAAAGAAAAATGCTGGCACAATATATACCAAAAGATCAGCAGTCATTATTTCATTAAGGGTGGGGTTAGGATTATAAGGTACATTTTTTTTTCTTCTGTTGATTGGCTTTATTTCCTTTGGTGTGTGTATGTGTGTGGTACTAGAGAATCAAACCCGTGGCCATGAACATACTAGGAATTATTTTCTAGTTTTTTACAGTCATATGTATTAGAAGTGTAATAAAAAATTTAAAATAATTAAAATAAATTACACAAAGTATGTAAAAGACCAAGAAAATAAACAATAAACTAACAATGAAGTGAACACCTTGGGTTGCTAACAGAGCAAGCCTTTCTCTGTTACCAAGGGAACAAGGACTCCTGTGCCATTCATTCAAGAGCACAGTGTAACTGGGGGACGCTGGAGTTGAGATGTTAAGCATCTTACAGAAAGCAAGGAGGCTGAAGAGATAGGTTGCCTAGGTGGGTGTGATGCCCGTTTGGGTTTGAAAAGGGGGTGGAAGAGGAGTGTTCTTGGGAGCAATTGGACCTACCAGGGAGGGAGTGGAGGGAGTGGGGGGAAAACTGGCTCCATGGGTATCTGTGGCCCTGTATCTCTGAACCAAGGCTGCCAGGGAGCTGGGCCCCTAAGCTGCAAGGAGCCTCCTGCTCAGGTTTCTTCCTCGCCATCTGGTCAGTACTCAGGGTACAGCTTACCAAGAAAACCATCCGGGTGGGGGTTGCCACACTGAGGTCTTGGGAGGAGGGCAGACTGGCAGAGGCTGCGCCTAGTCAGTCTGGCCCTGTTGCTTCCCTGCTGCGCACTGCTGGGAAGGTTTTTGATCCTTGCTCTCTCTGAGCTCCAGGTCTTAATTGTGCTGCATGGACTTTAGATGTGAACAGTGGAGAGAGATCAGTCACACAGGCCTCTACTAGAACCCAGAGAGAAGGCTGGAGAAGAGTGAAGAAGCTGAAACTAAAAGGAGGTAGGGTGGCCATGCCTGGTCCCTCCAGAGACAGATAATCTCATTTCCTGCCTTGTCTCACTACCCTTCCCTGAGGGTAGACAGGTGGGCAGCAAAATCCTAAGCAGCCCTTAGCTATCTTTAACAAGAGAAAGAGAAAACAGTCCCAGCAAACACTGCTGTCCCTATGCTGCAGGTATGACAAGGAGACAAAAGAAGGTGCCACACAGGGATCAGACTTCATCCCTCCCCTTGCCCACATGATTACTATATAGGAAAAGCACTGGATCTAGTAGTCTGGCTCCCCAGTGATTAGTAACCCAGAGTCAGGGCTTGAATGTACCAGTGACAGAGTAGGTGGGGATGGATGTATTCAAGTGCCTGGTGAGGTCCTTCACCCCTTTTGGGACCTCAGGTGTGGCCTTTGCTCTGGTG
The DNA here is from genome assembly GCA_004027875.1 of Aplodontia rufa. Classification (NCBI taxonomy): domain Eukaryota; kingdom Metazoa; phylum Chordata; class Mammalia; order Rodentia; family Aplodontiidae; genus Aplodontia; species Aplodontia rufa. The sequence goes on from PVKS010000150.1 coordinate 152,569, forward strand.
TTGAACTATGAAGGCTAGGGTGCTGAAGGGTGCAGAAGTGGGCAGATGGGGCTACAGGGAGCCAGAATACTCCTCCCTAAGCACTCTCATCTGCCAGGAGTCCCTAATTTGCAAAGGGGCCAGGAACACCCCAAAGGCCTGTTGTATAGACTCACATTCCTGGCTTTGAGCTACTCTTCCCTCATCCCCGCAGGGGCAACCTTGCTGCTCTCAGTAAAACCATTGGATGAAGGGCAGGGATGTAGGGGAGCAGACCTGTTTCCTTGTGGCTGCTGCTCCCCAGGGTAGAACAATCTCCCATGGCCAGTCCTCCCCATCCTTCACTCCCACTCTCTTCAAGCACTCACCAGTAGCTAACAGGTGCATGTGCAATGCCAGGAGCAGGCTGAAAGGCCTGAGTTCTACTTGACACCAAGTCCAAGGGAAGCTTTCACCTGAGCCCATGAACCCACAGAGCACCATTAGGCTGTAAGAGCTCTGTGTGATCATTGGGGTGGAAGTGAGTTGGGAGGCTTCCAAAGTAGGTGGGTGGCTGGAGCTGGGTCTGAAAGGAGGCATGGCAATGCTGAAGGTGGAGATAAGGTGAAAGGGCACCCTGGGCCGTAGATGGCCAGTGCAAAAACTGGGGAGAGGAGCTTTGGTGGCCAGAATGGAAATGGTTATGGGTCTGGCATCTATAAAGTGGGTACTGGAAGCTCCCCACAGCAGAGGACAAATGCGGCAAGACTTAAATGAAGCTGTGTCAAAACTCTGAAAGGTTAGAAATGCTCCAGAACACCAGGAGCAACTGCTGTGTGATTACATTCTGAGAGTCATTTTGTCCCTTGGGGTCCTCATCCTCACATCACTCAATCTCTATGCCAAACCCCAGTTATCAGGTACCACATAGGAGTTGCTGTCTCTTGTCAGCAGTACTGTCAACTTTATTTCCCAGATGAGGCTCAGGCAGGGTAAACCTTGGTTGAGGCCATGTTGCTGGGAAGTGGGTGAAGAGCTAGGTCTAGGTTTACGGAGGCCAGGCCTGGGGACTTTGCCCCTCACCCCATCTCTCTGAGGGGGTGTAAGTGGGATGCCCCCCCCCATCCAGGGGACAAGCTGGAATGGCAGCCTGGGAAGAGAGGGGTATGGCCTGTCCAAGTAGAGTGGTTAGGGCAGGAACAAACAGCAGAACAGCTATCTTGAGCTGTGCCAGGCTCCAGTCCCAGCCTGTCCATCGATCTCCAGGGAAAGTGATCCTGAGACTTTGCTGGCTTTTAATGCCACCTGATAGCCTGGGCAGAGGGGCCCAGCAAGGGAAGGGGCAGGTTTCCTGGCATTCTGTGATTCCATTGTCTGGTCCTGGGGCTCTGAGACTGCCAAGTCCCTTTACCTTCCTGTCCAGGACTACCTCTGCCACCCACAAGGACATGGAAGGAAGGAAACTCCTGACTGACAGCTTGGGGCTGATGGGCATGCCCCTGGTTTGTGGACATTGTAGGAGTGAAAGGACATATCATAGCTGAAGCTAAAGGGCCCTTAGGGACCATTAGCCTAACAGGGGATCCCTATGGTAGCAGGCCCAAAGATGCAGGGACCAAGGGACCTAGAGTCAGAAGCCAAGTTTCCAGTCTCTGGCTGTGAAACTTGAGCCAAGTTGCTGAGCCCAATCTGTAAAAAGGGATAACAGGATCTTGTTACAAGGTCATAGTTAAGATTAAATGAAATGTGCCTAAAACCTCTCACTCCGGAGTTTAGCACAAAATGAGTGGATGCTCCATTCCTGACAGAAAGATCTGTATCTGGGAAGCAAGGGGAAGTTCTCAAGTCCATACAGCAGCCCCAGGGTGCAGCTGAGGCTGGAACTTGGCTCTGATGCTCTTCCTTAGCTCCAGCTTCTATATCCAGCCCACATGGGGTCTCCAGCCCCACCCCTGCTGCACCCCCAGCCCCAAAAGGGTGGACAAGAAGCCACACTTACTTGAGGATGTCCTTCTTATTGAAGAAGGTGCAGTCCTGTGGAGGGAAAACACACACACTCAGTGGGCTATGTGGTCCCAGGCTCCTTCCTTCCTCAGAGCCCTTGTGCCACACATGCTCACCAGTCAGCCCTGTGCTGGGGCAGAAGAGTCACTACTATCCCTCCCATATCCACCCACTGGCCTGGGAAGCCCATGCACAGATGGAGTGGGGCTGTGTGACATGATTGGGGGTGTACAGTAAAGAGAGAAATGGAGTTCACGACTGGATAGGTTGACTTTGAGGGTCAGTGGGAAAAGCTGTGGGAAAATGGGATAGTGGCTGGGACACAATTCTAGAGACCACTGAGGACCCACAGGGCCACCACATTACACTGGTTCAAGCTCTGAGAATGGGGCTTCGTAGAAGTATGCAAGGTATAGCATGTGTTCTGAGTGGCCATGGGCAGCAGCCTGTAATGGGATACTGAAAGTTCCAGGAATATGGATGGAGAAAGCAGCAGTATATAGCTGAGATCTGAAACCACAGAAATGGGTAAGGTCACACACAGTGGGGAGAGAAGAGGGACTGTGGGAAGAGGCTAGAGAGAAGCCAGGGGCGGGTAGGCAGGGAGCCACTGGTAGCATCTGGACAAAAGAGAGGGTGGAGGCTGCTGAGGACCCCTAGGCAGTTACTCAGGGTGGGCAGCACTCAGTTCCTGAGTCCATCCAGATTATAACTTCCTCAGGGCCTATCTGACAGCTTGGCTTTCTTTCCTTGAGTAAAAACCACTGGGGCCTTTGATGATGGCTATTAAGCCAGCCATTGGTGGGAAGCAAGAAGGTGAAAAGTATCCAGCACGTCCTAAAATGCCCAACTGTGAAGGCTTTTTATGTCTATCCTCTGCTACTGGGCTCTCTGTCTTTGTCCACTGCTGTAGTACGTAGGAAGAAGGCCTCTCTCTTAGCAGACCTAGAGCCTGTGGGGCCTCCTGGGGCCATATGCTGAGCACAGTATCTCTGATGGGGGGTAAGTGGCTGCAGCCCAGGCTTGCAGGCAGCCAGGCTAGCCCTGGATGTGACTGAAGCCTCTGGACACCCGGTCAATCGGTCTGCATGTTGAGGCAGGCCAAAGACAATGCGCACAGGACACACTCGACACCTTCAGCTTGGAAGTGTTGGTGGGAATGTCCAGCCTTGTATAGCTCAACGAGTCTGTCCTTCTGAGTCATCTGCTGCTCCCTGGGAGTTAGACAAAGGACTTCAGGTTGCCTTGTCCTTCTTGGAAATGTATGGACTTCTCCTGAGGTATCTGGCTTTGCTTTTGGCAAGGGCTCCTCTCTATGAGCCATGAAAAGCTCAAGATGGTGAAGCAGGGGCCTCACCTCTCACCCAGCAGGCAGAAAACTTCTGCCTGGCAGGTCTAAGCTCAGACAAGCTGGAGACTGTGTGGGCTGATACCCCAGAGACCTGGAGCAGGCAGCAAAGGCAGCCTGACTGCGCCTTCCAGGTACAATTTCCCTCTGCTGCAGGCTGGTTCTGAGGTGGGAAGGTGCCAGAGATACTAGCACTAACCAGGAGGGGGTTGCTGGGAGAACTGGAATGAGTAAGTCTTGGCTCCTGTTCCCTTTCCCCTGATTTGACCACTTCTTCCTCCCTTCCTCTCCCTCTCTCTAGGCCCTGGGTTAGAAAGGAAGTATTCAGGTCCTGACCAAAGGGTTCTATTGGCAAAAGATGCAAAAGTTTCCTAGTATAACCCTGGTCCCTTATCACAATGACTTAACATCTCTCTACATCAATGGTCCTTAAGATGTGATACCTGGACCTGCAGCAGCAGCCAAACTGGAAACCTGGTAGAAACACAGAATCTCCACTCCAGATTTCCTGAATCGGAAACTCTGGGTGGGATCTAGGAACCTTTATTTTTTCTGGTACTGGGGATTGAATCCAGGAATGCTTTACCATTGACC
>PVKS010000150.1:156572-250650 GCA_004027875.1 Aplodontia rufa
TCCACAAGATATCCATTTAACTCAGGAGTTCTTCTGGGGGAAACAGCAACAGGGGGAACCCAAGCTGGACATCCATGATATGGCATCAGTCCTGGATAACTAAGTATACATACAATGGTTCTTGAATGTTTGATAATGTTTCCCCCTCAATTGTATCTCTATATCCACCTAATAAATTAAAAAAAATTGGGGATCCTCCTGCCTCAGCCTCCCAAGTCAAGGGGATTATAGGTGCGCACCCCCATGGCCCAGCAGGAACCTGCATTTTAAAAATTCATTCATTCATTCATTTTTGGTACCAGGGATTGAACTCAGCAGTGCTTAGACACTGAGCCACATCCCCAGCTTTTTTTTTATTTTTTATTTTGAGACATGGTCTCACAAAGTTACTCAGGGCCTCACTAAGTTGCTGAAGCTGGTGTGCACCACTAAGACTGGCCTCCAAGACCCTGCATTTTCAAGAGTCCTCCTAGTGATGCTTATGCGTGCACAAGAATGAGGACGTCTGCCGGGCATGATGGTACACACCTAGAATCCCAGCAACTAGGGAGGCTGAGGCAGAAGGATCCCAAGTTCAAGCCAGGATTAACCTGGGTTTAATACTTAGTACAAAAAAAAAAGAAAAAGAAAAAAAAAGTGCGAGGATGCCTGCTCTAGGACAAAATCACCTAAGGAGCTGTTTCAAATGCCTGCATTCTCTACCACCCTTCAGCACCCCCCAAACCAACAGGAATTCCTGAGGGTCCATTCAGGCATCAGTGGTCTTCAAATCACTCAGGTGATTCTAAGGTATAGCCCAGGCTGAGAAGCACCTCAAAGCCAGTACCTGATTATTATGCACCTGGCATGAGGGGCTCTGACTATCCAATATTGTTTCATCTTCATTACTAGCTTGAGAGGAGTATTATCTCCTCTTTTATAGATGAGAAAACTGAGGCTTGGGGGACCTGGCCCAGGAGAGGTAAGGCCTCAGGACTTTGGCAGGAGAATACAGGACAGGTCAGGCTTTTTCAGAAGAAGTCTGGAGGTTATTCCAGTTAAGGGATGTATTCTGCCTCCAAGACTATCTGTGTCCTATTCCCTTACCTGGAGTGCCCTCTTCTCCCTCTCCAACATGTCCAATTCTATCCTCTCTCCAAAGTTCAACTCAAGGACTCAGTGTGGCAGGCAGCCTCCTTGCTTCACAGCTTCTACATGACTGGTCTGCCTAGAGCAGTAGTCAGGAACGAGCCACAGCCCACCCCAGCCAGAAGAGAAGCAGCTCTCCATCCAGCTCTGCCAGTCCCTGCTTGGGAGCTACCCTGCCAACCACCACGCTTCTCCAAGTCAGGTCCAAAGTGATCCCCATGTGACATGAGCACAGCTGAGTTAGTTATTAGGAATTCCAATTTTACAGGTGGAAACACTGAGGCCCACGAGAGGACAGTAGCTGACTAAGGCCCATAGCATCTAGGACTTGAGAATCTGTCTGGAGTTCTCTGCCCCATCTAGAGCTGTATATTATTCTAGAGTTTGTTCATTTATTCATCTAACATCATCCTTAAATACCTCCTCTGTGCCTGGGCAGGGGCTACACAGGATAGGAGAGGGAGGGAAAACAGTGACATAACTGGTATAAACCATTCTGAGCCATTTCCAAGAAGGATTGGAGATGTGTATGTGTCATACTCCCAGCTAAATGGATTGGGGGGAGGTCAGGGAGCCCCAACAGCTGAGATCTGGCCTAGACAGACAGATGGGCAGACTGGGCTGGTGAAGCGGTGAGGAAAAGACCCCAGGAGAACAAAGTCATAAGTGAGGGAGTGCTTGGCTGGAGGGGTGCTTGGAACCTGGAATAAAAAATGAGACTGGGGCCACTGAGCCCAGACAAGGCAGGGATGAGTTCTGCTCTGGACTCCACTCAGGCTGTCATCCCAAGACACCCCAGAATTATCAAGAATGAAGGGTTATACCTGAGTTTTAAAAAGGTCCCTCCTGTCCTTTGTCCCTGTATTGCTGCTCCTAGAGTCTGTATTCCATGGATGACACCCTAGGGTCTCCCACAGCAAGAAGAGCCTGGCCAGCGCAGTGGATGCAACTCTTTGCGTCCATGGTTTATTTTCATAGAAAATTTTTGTTTTACAATAGCGATGTATATTGTGTCTGTTGAAAGGAAGAGGAATGGGATGGGGAGGATAGAAGCAGAAAGAAGGAAGAGGAAGAGTGGGAGAACTGAGGAACTATGGTAGAAGCTGGTGAGTAGTTAAAGGGTGGAGGGAGCAGACAAGAGGGGCTCAGAAGGAGCAGTTAGACCTCTCATTCCCAGGAGACTGAAGAGGTCTGGTCAGGGCCCTGGCCGTGGGGATAGTGGAGAGGATACCCAGGTGAGACACAAAAGAGACTTATTCTTAACTGAAAATGGGCGCTGAAGGATAGTGGAGAGTTGGAATGGCTGGAAGGGCAGCAGTGGGTTCTGGGAAGGGCAGTGAGGCCTGCTCTAGGGTTTGAGGAATGGATATATAACACAGATAGAAGCCTAAACTTTGGGAACCAATGGCACCTGGGAACCAGGGAGGGGACACCCTGCTTTGGCAGGTTCGAAGTCCCAAAAAACCTGGTGGACACTTGGGGCAGGGGTGGCTGTAACTCTGGGTCACCCCAATATTACTGACTGGCCAAGCTGGAAAGCCAGAGGGAAGATGTGGGGCTCTCAGATTTCATGCCTCTCATTTCTCCCAACCCGCCTGGCAGGGTCTAGCCAGGCCTGGCAAAGGATCAGAACCCAACACCAGGACTGGCTCTGATGGGTAACCCAATGCCAGACTGGTCTGAGTGGGAACCCAGGGTCCCTATTCCCACTCTTCTGGGTATGGGCTGCTTGCCCATGCCTACCTCCAGGCCTTTGTCTAAGCTATCCCCATCACCTGGAATACTTCCCTCCAGGCCCTGCTGAGTAAAACACATCTATCTTCCAAGGGCTAGCTCCAGGACTGCACTTTCTAGACAAAGCAGAAACCAACCACCTACTGACTTCCCCCTGCCTGCTAATGCCCCTCCTTAGAACACACTCCATCACTGGCTATACTGGAAGTAAAAGTCTGTCTAATTAAACTTGGAGTGCCTTCTGGACAAAAAGCACACATAGTCCAATCCACCTCATCCCAAAGGAAGGAAGCCAGCCTTGGGTTCACAATTCAAATTCCTATGTGAGCCCTAATTGTCCAAGGCTCATTAGCCTCTGTTTACTCTCCTGTAAAACTGAGTAATAATCCACCTCATTGTGATGGTCAAGTGAGCTGATGCATAGAGAGCACTGACTACAGTGTCTGGTATATATCTAGCTCTCCATAAATGTAGTTCTTCTCTTCCTTCCTGGGACTTCACATGGGGACCTGGGAAATCTGTTATTGACAACTAGGGCTTCCAGAAGGTGAAGGAGCTTTATTTTACCTTCACCCATCTCAGAGGACCCACACTTCAAGCTCGATTTCATTCATACCAACATGAATATTCATGAAGGCTACTGGCATCTACTGTGTTCCTCTCTCCCAGGGACACAGGTGACAACAGGGTCCTGAGAGTCCTGCCTAGGGAAGTCAGGGGAGGTCTCAGAGTAGGGCCTTGCAGGCTGGGAGAGATTACCTGGAGACAGGTGTCTCAGTACCAAGAAATTGCACAGCAAACAGAGGGAGAGAAGGAGGAAAGAGCCTGGCCAGCTGGGGAACTGTGAATTGTTCTGAGGTAGATGCAATGCTACCTGAAGAGACTGAGGCTGCAGGAGTGAGCCGGGCGGCTGGCCAGGGATCTGGGCAAGTCAGGGGTGTGAGCTTCGTCTACAAACACAGAGGTTTTTACATGGGTGGGAGGACACTGGGATGCTCAGTCTGGACAGCTGGCCCTTGAACCTAGAAGAATCTAAGGAGTGCTGCTAGGGGTGTTAAAGAGAGTTTAGAGGAGGTGGCCCTGTAAGAACGGTACCTGGCTTACCTTCTTGTTCCAGTTATTTCCATGTTGGGGCCAGAGGGAGAGACCCCAATATATAAACACCCCAACTTAAGACCAAATTGGGGGCTCTTATACACCACTCCCATCCCTTCTTGGGGGACTGACAAGGCATCCAGCCCACGTTTTCAGACTCTCCAACTCCGTGCCTGGTGGTCGCTGGGAGGGGTGGCTCGGGTCCAGCCCGCGCAGGCAGTGAGAAGGCTGGGAGGGGCAAGAAGGGAGCGGGAGCTCGGTGCTCCTGACACAAACTTCCAACAGGAAAGCGCTGTTGCTCCCCAGGCAGGGAAACTGAGGCTCGGCGAGGGGGAAGTCACCGGCCCAAGGTCACGCTGCGGGCTGAAGGCAGGGGCAGGATTTGAACTAATTGACTTTCCCGAGGCTTCGGGAAAAGCCCGGCGGGGCGGTGGGCGCCGCTGCAGGGGCCAGGGGCGCGCCGGGCTCACCTGATAGTTGTCCAGCTGCTCTTCGGTGAAGATGGTCTGCTTGTTCCCCATGGTGGCCGCGGCGCCTTCGCTCGCCCGCGGGGGCGCCGCCTCCCATCAGCGGCCGCCGGAGCCGGGAGCCCCGCGCCCCGCGGCCCTCCCCAGCCCCGCGGCGGGCAGCGTCCCCGGGCGGCCCGCTCCGCCGCCCCGCCCCGCCGCTCCGCCCCGCAGCTCTCCCGGAGGTTAGCTGGGGCTCGGGCGCGGACCGAACCCGGCGCGGCAGCGACTCCGCCCCCCGAGAGGAGGGGGCGGGGAGAGGAGGGGGCGGGCGCCCGACTCCGTGGCAGCCGCCGCGCACCCGGGGCCCGCCAGGGGGCGGCGTGCCCGCGGGAGGGAACCCGGACGCCTGGTGCGGCTGTGCGCGCGCCTGCAGGGCCCACCCAGGACTTCCGGCCAGCCGGCCCGGGTCGCTCGGGAGAGGGTGTTGGGCCTGTGAAAACCCTAACACGGGTGGTGTAGGGAGAGTGGCGCGATTTCGATGCGGGGCGGGGGTCCCTGTAGGGTGATGCGGGAACCTAGCTGGGGTCCGGCTCTGCCACCGTCTAGCGTGGCGACCTTGGCTGAGCCCTTCTGGGGACCCGGGGAAGCGGGGGTGGGGGTTGCCTGTCAATCTGGCCTCCAAAACCCTCAGCGGCCAGGTCCTGGCAAGCCGACCTCGCCTTTGGCCACAGCCTGGGCAAGGCATCTTAGGTCCTCTAGGTTCCTCAGGGAGGAGCACTAGGATTTGCTTGGCATTCTTTGATACCTGAGAGAATTTGAAGATCTTACTGTGTCCAGAGAAGTGTGACAAAGGCCAGGACGTCCTCTTGGGGTTTCAAGCAGTTGCTTTATAAAGAGGCAACACTTTGCCCTCTGAAGAAGGGGAGGGGATTTGGCGGGGCAGGGGGCAGCAGAGCCGGGCACTGTGGCGCACGCCTATATTCTCAGCGACTAGCTGGGCTGAGGCAGGAGAATCGCAAGTTCGAGGCCAGCCCCTGCAACTTAGTGAAGCCCTAAACAATTTAGCAAGACCCTGTTTCAAAACAAAAAAAAATATAAAGAACTGGGTACGTGGCTCAGTGGTTAAGCTTCTGGTACCAAACAACAACAACAAAAAATCTCAGTCTGATTCTGAGAATTAACTTGGCAAAAAGACAAGATTAATAGCAGAAGGCATACACATTTATTTACATATAATTTAATGCAAGTTTTACGTTAAATAAGTAAATGAAGATCCAAAGAAGTGTCAACACCTAAATACTTTTATATTAGGTTGAACAAAGAGAATTGTGTAAAAATAAAATATATGGTGAGGCTAAAGAAAGATAAATATTTTAATAATATCTGTGCAAGTACCTTGTAGAGGTCCAACCCATATGTGTGGTATTCATCTCATCTCATGAAGAGCAGACCATAGGTATTAGCTTTAAGAGAGGTTTAGTAGCTTGCCCAGGGTCCCATAGCCGGGAAGTTATAGAACCTGGGCTGGTTCTAGGTGCTGGTTCGACCACAGGACTTTGAGGAGGAAGTCAAGATCTCATGCTTTAGAAGATGTGCTTTGTTTCTTAGGTTAATGGTTCTGAAACCACTTGGAAGGTAGTGCCTCCAGAGTTTCTGGTTTAGTAGGCCTGGGGTGACAAAAAATGAAGGTATACAAGTTCCAGGCTGACGCTGTGGCTACTGATCTTGAAACCACATTTTTTGAGAATCAGTGCTTAGGCTGAAGGTTGTGGGTTGCCATGGGCACAGGGGTCCAAGTTTCCTTTCATACCTCGGGTTAATGGTTGGAGTTTTCCAATGTTATTTTGCGGCCTCCAGTAAGAACAGTAGCCATCAGCTAAACAGACAGGCTACCCTGTTGAAATCTCACATCCTTCAGAGGCACAATCAATTGCTATTGGATGGGCAGGAAGCAATTAAACAGCACAGGGGATTGTTGATCAGCCTTCAGAGGCAGCCTCATCATCTTTCATTCATTGTAGACACGTTCTATAGGGACCTCAGCTGTGGGAAAGAAGGCAGGATATGTCCCCAAAGATTCAGAGACTGGAAATGTAGAGCAGAGTTAGGCAACTTTAAAAGACACCACCTGCACTTTCTTTCTCCTGTGTTAGAATTGGGCAAACCAAAGGCCTTTCCAAACCACACAAATAACTATTATAAAAGTTTTCCTTTTTTTCCATCTTCGAGTCCACATGCCTATGAACAGGCCCAGAATTCTGTGTGTTCAGATCCTGTTCTGGGACATTCTTGTATGATTGCTAACATGCTACTGATTTGCATACCAGGTATTCCAGGTAAAAAGCCAGAACCTTTACATAGAGAACTGTTTTCAGTCCTGGGAGCCCCTCCTCTCACAGAAGATGAGTCAATGCAACCAACCTGAGTAGAAATATCCCTTTTTAAAAACCCCTTTTAATTGCTGATTTTGTTGCCCTAATTGAAGCCCACACTTCTGAGCTATTACAGTACTGTGAGGAAGCCAGGGGAATACAAGTCCCACGTTACAGATAAGAAAGAGCTCAGAAGCAAGATGACTGGCCCAATGCCACCCAGCTAGGAAGTGGCAAAGCAAGGCTCTAACATTCTCTGATTCCAGGTCCTGTATGTGCATTAGCAGCTCTGGATATTGGGTGTGGTGCCTGAGGAAGACTGTTTTCAAGGAGAATGGACAGAGGGAGACGAAACATTGATTACCTACCTGGTGTCTGAGATTGTGCTGGATACTTTATATTTCCTGAATATGATTGTTCTACAAAACACCTCATTAGTCATAGAGTTTGACAATATCATACTACTTCCTGTTTTGGAGAAATAGTCTCAGAAAAAGTTACTTTCCCAAGGTCACACAGCTGATAATAGGTGAGATTAAATCTGAGCTCTGAATTCCTGTCTTGGACAGAGGAACATATAGGTGCCACTGTTTACAAGAGGCAAACTCTTGGTTGACTGCAGTCTTATAAATAATATCACTCAGGAAAGCAGTGACAAGAGGGAGATGGAGATGTCATTGAGGTGCCTGGTACTTTGCAAATACTCAATAAAATGTTAGCTTTTCCCCCCTCATTTCTGAGTCACACAATGAAGAATGAAGTCTGTTTTTAAATTTGGAAGGGAGGACTAGAGAGGTTGTTTAGTGGTAGAGCACTTGCCTGGCATGCACAAGGAACTGGGTTTGATCCCCAGCATCACATACACAATTCAGTGGAGAAAAAACAAAAACTAAGTGGGGGGGAAATCAAATCAGTCTTTAAAAAAAAAGAAAACTAAATAAATTTGGAAGGGAAGGGGCTGGACCAGTGGCTCAGCAGTCATGGTGCTTGCTTGGTATGTGCGAGAACGCAGGTTTGAACCCCAGCACCATGAATGCAATGAAGTGTCACAGCAGCGAAGCCACATGAAAAACTAAATAAAATTGACTCTCTAGCTCACTGTTCCTCTTGCTCTCTTTTAAAAAAAATTTTGGAAGGGAAACATAAATGGTACCAAATACCCAAGGAGTGAATCTGACAGGAGGTAAAGGGTTCAAATAAATTATTTATACACACACACACACACACACACACACACACACACACACTCATATATATGTATGTATGTATGTGTGTGTGTGTGTGTGTATATACACACACACACATATACTTTTTTTTTTTAAAGAGAGAGAATCAATTCCATGTAGTCTCTCCTGTGGCTTTTGCTGCTCCAACACTTCACTGTGTACCTGCTGCTGGGGCTTGAACCTGCATCCTCACACCTGCCAGGCAAGTGCCATAACTGCTAAGCCACCACTCCAACCCAATGTAATAAAATATTAATCTGTTTTTTCTTTCCATAGTCCTTCCACCTTAATAAGCTACTATTCTTTGTGAAGAAATATCATTGATCTGGAAGTTGTTCTTCTAAGACTTAACATACATATAATTGGATCATAATGGTAGATCCACTGGGCCCAGGATCTGGGCAAGAACATCTCCTAAAGTAATGGACAAACCTGCCTTTCAGCAGCCCAGTTATCTCAGTGAGCCACTTGCCAGTCCTTCACTCAAATCCTTTTCTAGCCCACCTCTACTTTTTATCAAGGTCTCTCCTGATTTGTCCTGCCAGTTATCATGGCTCATCTGATCCTTCTAAGGGGCAATTTATGAGTATGTTCTTTTTGTTTTTATTATAATACATAATAATGGGATTCATTGTGACATATTCATATACACACATAACCTAATTTGGTCAATTTCATTCTCCAGTACTTCCTCTTTCTTCTTTTCCACCTTCCTCTCCCCACTTCCTCTTTCTTTTTCTCTACCTCCCTCTGATCCCTTGTCTCTATGGGTCTCCCTTCTGTTTTCATGAAATTCCTTTATATAGGTTCTTAATGAATATTTTGTGGATAAATGAATACACAGCTTTTGAGAGAGGTGTTATTTCCTCTCAACCATTAAGATACAGAAGGGCTGGAACCACATCTTGGCTATGTATCCCCAGGGTCTAGGACAGGTGTGTGTGTGTGTGCATGTGGTATTGGGACTGGGAATTGAGCCTTGGGCCTTGCACATGCCAGGCAAATTCTCTACCACTGATCTACATTCCCACCCCTACAACAGGTCTTAAAAATGGAATCAACATTCTTTAAATGAATATATTTTCCTGGTCACACAGTGAATCAACTACATCCTCAAACAGTGTGACCTGGAAAAGATTTTCCAGCTAGGGGATTGAGTGTTCAGCCCTTTGATACAATACGGATCAAACAAAGTAAAATCCCTCTCTTTCTTCCTGAATGACACCTATTGGCGTGTTACCCAGGAGAACCTGAATGTGAGACATTCTTGAGTAGTCTGGAATGGGATCTTGACCTGATGGTAACTGTCCTCTTGTTGAGGGGGAGGAGTCAATCCCCACTCCCAAACCTCTTACAATGTACCCTTCAGCCTTTTAGGTACATTTAAAATCCTTGGAGGCATCCTTGATTCCCCTTTTCTCAGCCCCCTACCCCATACTCAGTCTGTTGGGGCAGCCTGGGGTATCTAGAAGCACTCTATCATTATTACTGTGGTCCAAGCTACCTCGCCTACATTCTGGACTATCATGATAGTATCTTTCATGAAATATCCTAAGCCACTTCATGTACAATGGTGTTCCCTTGCTGCAGATCTCAGTAACCTAAAGAGTAATAGACAAGGAGGATGGAATTTCATCCCCAAACTTTGCAAAGAGGCACTTCAAGCAAATCTCAAACTGAATTCTGCACCCTGCACCCTGCACCCTGCACCATCACTTGTTAGCAAGCAGGCCCCCAGTAGTCATAACCTGCTCTGAGAACTCAGTGAAGGTCTGGTTCCCTGTCCTTTTGGGTGTCCAAATGAAATAGAATTCAAGCCATGTATATAATGTTAAATTCTAGTAGGCACATTTTAAGTTGGAAAAAAATGGTGGAATTAATTATACTCATATTTCATTTAACCAGATATATCTGAAACATTGTCATCTCAACAGGACTATCTTGGAATCCAATGCATATTTTGTACTCAGCACATATCTCAGTTTGAACTAGCCACATTTCAATTGTTCAACAGCCACATGTGGCTAATGACAGACATCACCCTTTAACAGCACGGGCCTAGATATTTGATGACTATATGAATTGACTCTCGTTTAGAAACAATTCAAACAGTCACTGCCCTGGAAATATGGAGTACTTTTTCCTTTTTCTTTTCTTAAATCAGTTTTATTTAGTTTATTATCTGATTTTTGTTTCTTCAACACTTAGTTGTGTATGTGGTGCTAGGGTTCAAACCTGTGTCCTTGCGCATGCCAGGCAAGCACTGTAACCGCTGAGCCACCTGTAGTACTTTCATAAATATTTACACATGGTCTTGGATATAAGTAATAAGCCTGGTCTTGTGTTTCTTTTCTTAATGTATTCCTTGTGACCTTGGGCAAGTCATTGTTCCTCTCTGAGCATCCACTTCTTCAGCTATGAAATAATCTTTAAATAGTCTTCCAAGCTGGGCACAGTGGTACAACACCTGTAATCCCAGCAACTCAGGAGGCTGAAGCAGGAGGATTGCAAGTTCAAAGCCAGCCTCATCAATTCAGCAAGGCCTTGAGTAACTTAGTGAGACATTGTCTCAAAATAAAAAATAAAAAGGGCTGGGGATGTGGCTCAGTGGGTAAGTGCCCCTGGGTTCAATCCTTGGTACCAGACAAAATAAAAAATAAAACTCCTTCTAAGCTTTTGATACCAGAGAGGAAGAAAGGGGGTAAAATGGCACCCCAAATACCTTAAATCCCTACTTTTTTGCAGGGTATGAGAATCAAACCCATGGGTACTTATGCCACTGAACATATCCCCTCTCTTTTTTAATTTTCATTTTGAGACAGGGTCTTGTTAAGTTGCTGAGGGTCTCACTAAATTGCTGTCTGGCCTGGGACTTGTGATCATCCTGCCTCAGCCTCCCAAATCTCTGAGATTACGGGCTTAGGCCACTGCACTCAGCTGAGCTCCACATTAAGAGCAGGATGCATCTCTACTGCTGAGAATGGCTCTTAATCACCCAAAGACTCAGAATCCCAGTGACCTGTTGGTTTTGTAGCTGGAGAAAGGCCCTGGGTCATTTAGTCACACAAAAGGAACAACAACAACAAAAATCTACCTAGTAAGCCCTCATCCTTCCCAAGCCCCCTAGCCAAGGCCACACCTATGTCTCCAAAGTGTCCCATTCTAATGTGACTATCTCTCAGAACTGTGTGCAGCACATTTGGATGACTGTGGGCTTCTCAAAGGCAGGCCCTGAATGATCAAATACTCATTTCTGTGTTCAGAGGCCTGTTTGCAAGTCTGTATGGGAAGGATTCTGACTTAATTCCTTTTTATTTATTTTTCAGGAGAATGGAAGGTTCCATAGGGTCTTTTGCCACTATATTACCTTCTACTCAGCATTTTAAAATATTAGTTATAATGTGTCACTTACATTAATTACAGAATTCTCAGAACTATCTCTGGGGGTATAATAATTCCATTTATAGGTGAGGAAATGGAAATTCAAATTTACACATCTAGAGAATCTCAGAGTGAGAATCAGGACACAGGTTTGCCTAGGGATCTTTCACTATGGCCCTACTGGCAACTTCATAGACAATAGACGTTGCTTCTTTGAAAGTGGCAAGGAGTTCCTCTGTCACCTTTGGGACTGTGGAAATAGGCTGTCAGTTGTTCACTTCATTACCCTTGAAGCATGAGGCCCAGCTACTCTAGGAAGGGTGACAGACTGAGTCTTTATCTGCTTCGAGGGAAGTTTTATCATTATCAATATGGAATCCTGTGCACTTGATGCATGGACTTGGGCAGACAAAGCAAAGCCAGGTCCTGGGGTGGAAGCAAATGGGAGCAGGTCAGGTCAATTCAATTCACTCACTCTCCTGGATTGCATTTCCAGGCTTATTTCTGGGATGCTCCAGAGATACTATGCCAAAACAGGCCTCAGGGGACAAATCTTTTGTCACAGTTCATTGAGCAAAATCATGCATTTACAAGTGAAATACATGGCTTGTCAAATGGCAGCCCATCAGCTCCTCAGGACAGAGTCCAAGCTGCTTACTGTGATAGAAGTGTGAGGGCCTGGATTCCACCAGTTTCTCTCACCTCTTTCCCACCTTTGCTCTCAGCCCTTTATTTCCCCAGATACCACTGACTGTCGTTCACCTTTGTGCCTCTGCTCATGCTGTCCCTTCTGCATGGCTCCCTTCTTTTCTTCTTAGAAAACTAGCCTCCCTTAAGTTTTGTTTGCTTATAACAATCTGTCTGCTTTCAGACCCATGATATTCTGTTTCTTCTCCCCTACTTCCTGAGGTATCTCAGGCTTGGGGCACCCAAAGACCCTGGAGTTCACATAACAGTTGCTTAAATATCTGTCCTCTAGATCAAGGAGTACTTTGAACCATGTGGGTACAATGATAGGAGGGTGCAGCTTCCGTTCAGTGAACTGGGCCTGAGAATGCTGGGGGTCCTGCAATACTGGGACAGTCCTACCCAGTGGAGAATGCCCCATGTCCCACAGGACTTTGAGAAGTCCAACCAGATACTCATATAGTAACAAACACATTTATAATAATATGAGCTTGGAACCTGTTTTAAATTAACTCAGTATTTTTTGGCATAACTTTACCATCTGCTGACTTTTCCCAGGAATTCAACTACTGTGTTAATCATGGAAAGACTAAATTTTACTTTTTCCAAAACTTTATCAAGAGTTGACATCATTTTGGAAAATTGTACAAGTGATAGCAACATGACTTTGTTCATGAGTTTTTTTGTTGCTATAACCAAAATACCTGACAAAAACAACCTAGAGGACAAAAGATTTATTTTGGCTCATGGTTTCAGAGGTTGGAGTCCATGGCTGGCCTTCTCTGTTTCTTTGGGCCTGAGTTAAGACAGACTATTATGATAAAAGGGAGAAATGTGTGGTGAAAGAAATCTGCTTGGCTCAAGACAGCTGGGAAACAAGAGAAAGAGACAGAGATAGGGGAGAGAGGAAGGGGCAAGGGGCTTCTAGGGGGAGGTAAGGAGAAGGTGAGAGAGGGAAAAGAGAGAAGGGAGGGCCTTCCAGGGCATACCTTCAAGGACCTACTTTCTCCAACTAGGTCCTACTTCCCAGAATTCCATTCATCAAATGGATTAACACATCAGGGTGGTGGTGCTTACCTATAATTCCAGTGAACTGAGGCAAGAGGACTGCAAATTGGAGGTCAGCCTAGCCAATTTAGTGAGACCTTGTCTCAAAATAATAAAAATGCAGAGGATGTAGCTCAGTGGTAGAATGCCCCTGGGTTCAATCGCTGGTATGGCAAAGTAAAAAAGAAAAAAGTATTAATCCACTGATGAGGTCATAACCCTCATGATCCAGTCATTGCCTAAAAGCCCCACCTCTGAACCTTGCTGTATAGGGGACTATGGTTTCAACACAAGATTTTATAGGACATTCCAGATCCAAACCATAACAGTGACTCACGACTGAGAAAAAAGAAATTTGCTGCTGGCAAATCTGTTTGAGAACTTTGGTTGACCTGTGGTATAAGTCCTCATACAACCAAGTTGTATTCAGGAAGCAGAGAGAGGGAGGGAGGAAAGGGGCTACAGGGAAGATGCACCCCTCTAGGGCACTTCCCCAGTGACCCACCTCCTCCACCCATTCCCCACTTGCCTACTGTGTTACTGCTCACCCAGTTCATTCAAACTAGGATGGACTAATAGATTATAGGTCTCACTTACCTCTGAATTTTCTTTCACTAACAGGAGTTTTTTTGGGGGATACCTCATATCAAACTATAACATTATTTATTATAATGCTTTTATTCTTTTTTTTGCAATAATGGGGATTAAACTCAAGAGCTCTCTACTACAGTTATATCTCCAACCCTTTTTATTTTTTATTTTGAGACAAATTTCACTAAATTTCCCAGGCTGAACTTGAATTTGTAATCCTTCCACCTCTGCCTCCTAAGTAGCTGGGAGTACAGAGGTGCATCAACCCCACCCAGCTCTATTTTATATTACAGTTGCAGCATTATATTTTTGTTATGGGTTAGATATAAGGTATCCCCCCAAAAAACTCAAGTCTTACACAATACAAGAATTTTCAGAAGTGGAATGATTAGATTATGAGATGTAGCCTGAGCAGTGGATTAATCTGTTAATTAACTGGGTGGTAATTGTAGGGACATAGGGTATAGCTGGAGGACTTAGGTCACTGGAGGTACGTCTTTGGGGTTTATATTTTGTCCTTGATGAGCAGAGCTTTTTCTCTGCTTACTGGTTGCTGTCCTGAGCTGCTTGTCTCTGCCATGCCCTTCTGCCATGATGTTCTGCATCAGCTTGGGCCCAGAGCTATGGAAATAGCTAACCATGAACTCAATCTCTGAAACCACAAGCCAAAATAAACTGTTCCTCCCTTATGTTGTTCTTTTTTTCTTTTTAAGAGAGAGAATCAATTTTATTTTTAGTTTTTCATGTGGCTTTCATTGCTCCGAGACTTCGTTGGGTACATGATGCTGGGTTTTGAACTCAAGCATGCCAGGCAAGTGCCATAACCACTGAACTACCACTCCAGCCCTCTTATGTTGTTCTTGTCAGGCTTTTTGGTCACAGCAATGCAAAAGCTGACTAAAACAATATTGATTTTGTTTTTATTATATGTGTACATAAGCTGTATTATCTGTGAATTTCATCTCAGAATGGTAAAGAAAACATTCAACATTTTTGTTATAAAAAGGAGGGAACTGGGGCTGGAGCAGTAGCTCTGCAGTTATGGTGCTTGCCTGGCGAGCGTGAGGACGTGGGTTCGAACCCCAGCACCATGTACACAACAAAGTGTAGGAGCAACAAAGTTCACATGAAAAACTAAATAAAAATAGCTTCTCTCTTTCTGTCCCTCTTTCTTTAAAAAAAAAAAAAAAGAAAAGAAGGGAACTTTGAGTGTTGAAAACTACTCTCTAAGGTCCAAGAGGCAGGGACTTCACCTCTCCTGTGCCGCCATATTCTCCCTTAGGTCTCTCATAGGACCTGGGATATACTGGATGCATACAGAATCTTTTCTAAGTGAATAATGAAGTTAAGAGTGATACCCTGGTGTTAGATTTGGGCAATAAACCAGGTAGGTGATGGAATACTTTGCTGAGATGTGGAACACAAAAGAGAGTTCAGGTTTGGGGGGAAAGAATGAGTTGTTTTCATTGTGCAAGTCTGGAGAGCACTGGAACTTCCAGGTGGAGGGCCCAAGGAGCAGTGGCTCTGCTGGCCTTTATTGCTCTCCAGGTGACAATGATGAGTTTGAAGTTCAAAATCATAAATATCAGTCTACCTCTTTCATGAGTAAACATTAGTTCCTTACAGAATACATTCACCTGTGAAGCTGCCTAGGGGGCTCATAATAAAGTTTTGTGTCTCTTCTGGTGGTAATATCAGACCTTTAGAGGGCTGGGGCTCCTCCAAGGTAGGGAATAAACTCCTTCCTCTCTAGCCCTCATAGCTTCCAGCTCCTGTCTGACACAATAGGTGCTCAGCAAGGCAGCAATGATTACTTGAGGGAACCATACAGCAAACCCTGTCTGTGGAAACAACAGGATTCAGGGCAACTGTTCTTTGACCCGTAGTCATTGCAGTAGAACATCTGGGAGCAAGTTTCACCAGGGCCTAGCTCAGGCAAGCCCCATGTGGCTTCCTCTTTACTAACAGGAAGTTGTAATAAAAGGAAAATTCGCTGAATTGAAGACTTATCTTGGGTATCTTTTCACTCCTTAAGGAAAAGGTACAATTCCAGGACTTAATTCCACATGGAGCATAAGGAGGTGTCTGTGCTTTAGGCAACACATGCCCTGCCACAAGATCAAGGTGCAAGGATTCTTTGGAACATATAATTTTTATTGCACAAATAAAAATTGAGGAACAGTAGAGGAAACCATATGCTTAATTGCTTTTAAACCAGGGATTGAACCCAGGAGTGCTAAACCACTGAGCCACATCCTCAGCCCTTTTTTATATTTTATTTTGAGACCACTTAAGGCTTCATTAAGTTGCTGAGGCAGGCTTTACACTTGGTGATCCTCCTGCCTCCACCTCCTAAACCAACGGGATTACAGGCATATGCCACCGGGCCCAGCAACCATATGCTTTTCCGGGCATCATTCATAAAAGCCAAAATATGGATGGAAACAGGTCTAGGGGTGTAGCTCAGCGGGAGAGCACTTGCTTAGGATGCATAAAGCCCTGGGTATGGTCCCCAGCACTCCAAAAAAATTAAAAACTTGGAAACAATTCAAATGTCATTAACTGATGAATGGATAAATAAAATGTGGTATATCCACACAATGGAATGTAACTTGGCAATTATGAGAAATGAAGTACTCGTACGTGTTGTGTCATGGATAAATCTTGAAAACAAAACAAAATGAAGGAAACCAGTCACAAAAGTTTACACATTGTATGATTCCTCTAATAGGAAATGCCCAGTGCAGGCAATATGTAGAGACAGAAAGTAAATTGATGGTTGCTAGGTATTGGGTGGGGTTGGCTAAGGATGCTTTCCAGGATTGGGAACAGCAAGTACAAAGGCTCTGAGGTGCAGGTGTGGACTAATCAATGCATAACAAGGCTGGCACATGCCACATGTAATCCCAGCAGCTACTGGGGAGGTTGAGGCAGCAGGATCACAAGTTCGAGATTAGTTCCAGCAACTCAGTGAGACCCTATCTCAAAGTAAAAATAAAAAGAGCTGGAGATGTAGCTCAGTGGTAGAGCACCCCTGGGTTCAATCTCTAGTACAAAACAATGACAACAACAGCAACAACAACCACACACAAACACACATACCAAAACAAAAACAAAAACCAGCAAGGAGGCAGGTGTACCTCTAGGGGGACAGTTATGGAAGATGAGGTCAGGAAATGGGTAGCAAGACCAGATCATTTAGGTCCATGTGGATCACTGTCAGGACATTGGCTTTTACCTAGAGAAAGATGAGATATTATTGACAGTTTTGAGCAGAGAAGGGCATATCTTGGGCACACCCATCTTAGGTTGTGTGTGTGTGCGTGTGTGTGCGTGTGTGTGTGTGTGTGTGTCTGTTTTACTGGGGATTTAACGTAGGGCTTGTATAAGCAAGGTAAGCATGCTACCTCTGAACTATATCACTAGCTCTTCCATCTTATGTCTTAACAGGCTCCCTCTGGCAGAAAATGGACTAACTATAGGTGGGCAAAGGTAGAAGAGGAACGGTTCAAAGACTACTATATTGGTTCAGGCAAGAAATGACTCTGACTTGGGCCAAGGTGGCAGTGGCAGCTATGGAGGTAGGAAGAGATGCCCAATCTGGCTCCATTTTGAAAACAGAGCTGGCATCCAGGCATAGTGGTGCACAATTGTAATCCCAGTGACTCTGGAGGCTGAGGCAGGAAGATTTCAAGATTGAGGCCAGCCCAGGCAACTGAGTGAGACCCTGTGTCAAAATACAATACAGAATAGGCTGGGGATGTAGCTTGGTAGTAGAGGGCCTCTAGGTTCAATCCCCAGGACTGCAAAAAGAAAATAGAGTTGACTTTCAAGCTCTTCACCTGAGCAACTAAAAGACTGGAGTTATATATATATATATTTTTTTTTTCTTTTTTTTAGGAGTTAGATTTTATTGAGTGGGGAAAGACTATGGGAAGAGGCCTGCTCACATGTAGGAAAAAGGTATAGCAGAGCACAAAGTTCAAATTTTGACTTTTTTTCCTGAACATTAAACCATAAACATTTACTGAGATGCCAAGGAGTTTTCATAATGACCACTTTTGAGGGTTGTGTGTTCCGTTCAATTTATTTAACCTAAATTACATAACTATTTCCTTTGTTAATCATTAAGACTTTTTATTTAATTTTCAAAATTACAGATAATCCTATAATGAATATCTTTGTGCTGATGGTTTTTTTTTTCTTTCTGGGTTTTTAAAAAAGAGGTTAATTCTCAGAAATGGATTTAGTAGGTGAAAGAGAAACAATACTTAATGGCTCTTGAGACACAATGCTGAACTGTTTTCCAAAAAGATTGTGGCAAATTTTAAGGTCATCCAAAATTTAGAGTGTAGTAATTTCACCACAAATTGGACAGTATGACATTTGACATTATAGTTTAGTTATCCCTAGCAAAGGGGGTAAATATTACTATTTTTAAAAATTTTGCACATATTTGATTTCAGTTAAGGTTGAAAATGTTTTAAGTTTCTTCATGAATTGATTGTTCAGGTCCTTTGCCCATTTATTTACTTGTGTCCTAATATCTTCCTTACTTATTTGTTGGATTTTTGTCCTAAAATAGGGATGTACCCTTTGCCAATAATATTTTTAGTAAAAATGCTTAAAACAAACTGGACAAATTCTGTTAAAATGATTTTTGATGCCTTTTGTGAAAATGAAAAAAGAAACATCATATACATTTCACAAGCAGGGGACCTATGGCGGCTACTTCCGAGACCAGAAAGATGGCTACTGCAAAAAAACCCAGGGCTACACACACCCGGGGTGGCTACCACCAGCAGCAGTCTCAGACAGCATACTGAGCTCTCCACTTCTCTCCTGGTGACCTAGACCGTTCAACCTTTTAGTCCTAAACCCCCACCCCAGTCATTAAAAGTCTGTTGAAAGTTATAAAAAAAAAATTGCTGTCTTGATTTAAATTTTTTTTCTTATGGTACACCTAGAATAATTAGTAGTGATTATATAAGAGCTGAGCTTCTAGATCCTTCTCTTGACTGTCCAAGTTTTCCCATAATCTGGTCCAAACATCCTGCTGATGTTATCTTGGGCACTACAGTTATGGGTTGGGAGCAGAGGGCTTGTTCAAAGGAGAGTGGCTGGCATCTTGGAGGAACTGGAGAATCATGAGGAACAGTGATTGGGACTTCTGGAGCCCAGGGCTGACTCAGGGAACAGATCCCAGCTCCACCCACCAGCTGCCCCCAAGGCAGAGCACTTTGTTGTGGGAGTGAGTCCCTTTCAGACCTGAGAAGCTGAGATTCTAAGGATTCTACACTTTCTGTCGGTAAGGCTTTTGGAACCAGTCACTTCTCATAGCCCCATTCCCTATCCCTTTTTAATTTTTTTTTTTTTTAGAAAGAGGGGACAGAGAGAGAGACAGAGACAGAGACAGAGACAGAGAGAGAGAGAAAAGCAATCTTTATTTAGTTTTTCATATGACTTTCATTCCTTGGACCCTTTGTTGAGTACGTGGTGCTGGGGTTTGAACTGGAGTCCTCACACTTGCCAAGCAAGCTCTGTAACGGCTGCGCCACCACTCCAGCCCCCCTTTTTAAATTTTTGAGACAGAATCTCACTAAATTGCCCCAGTTGGCCTGGAACTTGCAATCCTCCTGCCTCATTCTCCAGAGGAGCTGGTATTACAGGTATGTGCCATAATGCTCAGCTGACATCTTACCTCTTTAAAGACTGAATCAGATGCTATCACCATTGCAGAATCTTTTTTTTTTTTTTTTTTTTTTGGTACCAAGGACTGAACCCAGAGGCTCTTATCCACTGAGTCACATCTCCAGTCCTTTTTCATTTTTTATTTTGAGATAGGGTCTCACTAAGTTGCTTAGGGCCTCTCTATGTTGCTAAGACTGGCTTTGAATGTGCGAACCTCCTGCCTCACCCTCCCAAATCACTGGGATTGCAGGCATGCACCACCATGCCCGGTCACTATGGAATCCTTAATCCCCACTCCCCTGCCACCTGTCACCATCTGAGACTTCTGAGTTTCTGTTTCTCCCTCACTAAACATGGAGAGAAGGGCTGGATCTTATTCATTTTTTTGAAACCACAGTGTACTCCATAGGGCCTCAGCTTACAGACCTTTCTTGAACTGAAAGGCCCTTGGAGGAAGTTTCAAAATCTGAATTGCCCTAGTACTTAGGAGGCTTCCTAGTGTAGATGCCACTACATATATCAGCTTATTATCTGTACTTCATTTTCACCATGGAGGAGTTGTGAAGATTAAATGAAGAACGGAGAGTCATTCAACATTTGTTTTATAATAACTAAGCAGCAAGTGATGTTTCAGAAACAAAGATGTAAGAGATGGTCTCTGGGCTTGATGGTACACAACAGGAAAGAATTTAATAGGGTTCTCAGGGCAGATGGGAGCTCAGTGGAGGGGCTCTGGGTACGAAAGAAGACATGTGAAAGGGTCTTGGCAGCTTTCCAAAGCAATCAACATCTAAGCTGAGTCTTAACAAGTAGCTAGAATTTTAGTAGGTAAGAGTGGGGCAGAAGAACATGTAGGCAGAGGGTGAAACATGGAAGAATTGGGGGCTGGCCAGCAATCCTACTTGGCTGGTGCTCCAAGGGTTTGGAACTGGAAGGAGTGGTGGGAAATAGGCTGAAAAAAGACAGTAGTGACAGAAGAAAGCAAGGGAGAGCCAGGAGGCTTTTAAAAGCAGACTAAGCGCTAGTCAGAGCTATGCCTGAAAGAGCTAGGAGAAAGGCATGGAAGAGGCAGGTCTGGTGAGGAGGCTGTTGTAAGTCTATGCACAAGATAGTCAGGCACAGGGGGCTGAAGCAATGGCTCAGCAGTTGGAATGCTTGCCTGGCATGTGCCAGGACCCTGGTTCAAACCCCAGCACCACATACACAACTAAGTGTTGGAGAAACAAAGGCCAGATGAAAAATAAAGTTGTTCTCTCCCATTCTCCTTCTCCCTCTTGAAAAAAAAAAAAGGCACAGGTGGGCAGTGGGAACAGAGGGTACTGTAAGAGTTCAAGTGGGACTGCCAGAGCCTGGTGCAGGAAAGGGTTTGGAGGGGAAGGAATTGATGAGAGTCCTTCTTCCCAACAAGGCTGCAGATTTAACTGTAATTTATTTTATCTAACAAATCTGCTTGGCAACATTTCTCCAATGCACTCATCACTTTTCCAGGTTGGTAGTTCCTTTCCCGATAGAACCCTTTTTAGGATGGGGTAGAAGACCTTCTTCTCTGCCTCTTCTGGCACCCAGCTAAGGGTGGGAGATAAATATACATGTTATTTCCTCAGAGAGGCATTCACTGGCTTCCATGATTGGTTTGAACATTTGTAAGATACTTGATTGATGCTTGTCTTTCCTACCGGACTGTAAACTCCAGTATTTAGAACAGTGCCTGACATCTAGTTGGCACTTAGAATTATTTGTAGAGCCACACATGGTGATGTAGGCCTGTAATCCCAGGGGCTCAGGTGGCTGAGGTAGGAGGATTGCAAGTTCAAAGTCAGCCTCAGCAACTTAGCGAGATGTCATCTCAAAAGGAAAAATAAAAAGGCTGGGGATGTGGCTCAGTGATTAAGCGCTCCTGGGTTCAATCCCTCCTACAAAAACAACAACAACAAACAAACAAATAAAAAAAGATAAAAGAAATATTTGTAGACTGTAAAAATCTAAAGACTGATCAGTAATCAGTAGTTGTCCTGGACTGAGGATGGAAGCAGGGACTATGCGAATGAGCATGAAGAACATTTCCATGTCTTGAGAGGTTGAGAGGGACAGTGAGAGAGAGAGAGAGAGAGAGAATCAATTTTATTTAGTTTTTCATGCGGCTTTTGGTGCTGGGAGACTTCGTTGTGTACCTGGTGCAGGGGTTTGAACTCGTGTATTCGCACATGCCAGGCAAGCGCCGTAACCGTTGAGCCACCGTTTCAGCCATTTCCACATCTTGAACTGTACACTTATGAGTACATTTTATAAGTTTTATAAATCATACCTCAATAAAGCTGCTAACAAATAAAAATCAATATTTGGAGTGAGTAAATGATTTCTTGGTTCACGCGACTGTAGTAAACTCCGTGAGAGGCGCAACATCCGCCCAACTCCAGAAAACTGGCACTTGTAGTACACGGCTCGCGGCACAGACGTCTTACCTAAATGGTGAATCAATGAATGAAGAGGGAGGAGGCTTCCCCCAGATCCGGACGGGCCGCTTCCGGGTCGCAGCCGGGCGCCTAGCCCCGCGCGTCAGCTGAGAAGAGCTCGGCGATTGGCCGGTGGGTGGTGTTCTGGGGCGGGGCTGGGAATGAGCGCGGAGAAATCCAGAGGCGGGTCAGAGGTGGGGCGGGGCGACAGGGGGCGGGGCCAAGCGCCGACTCCGGGGTCCGCTGCGCGCACGCGCCTTACTGCCACGGCTGTCGCCGCGGTGAGAGGAGCAGACGCGATGGCCGGGTCCGCGTGGATCTCCAAGGTGAGTGCTGGCAGGCCGGCTGTGCAAGCTGGCTGCAAAAGCGGGCGAGCAAGCGTGCCGCGTGCTGAGCGGAGGCGGGCAAGCGGGCCCCGACCGGCAGATGGCTCGCGACCTTCGGAGACAGTTTGGGAGTCTGTCCCCGCCGCGGGTGGCTGGCAGGCAGTGTACGAGCTGTCCTGAGCCGGGACAGCGGCGCCTGAGGTGGTGACGGAGTCAAGGTCAAGTCGGGGGGCGCCGGCCCTGCTCCGGATATTACCACCGACCTCCACCAGGCCACCGCCAGGCCTCGTGCTAAGCCAGGGAAAGTCACTGAGCCGCCGCCCAAGCTCTGCGTCCCCGGCGGTTTCCGAGGCTGCGGCCCTGCAGCCTACTGATCGCACAGACAGTCGTGGAGCACAGCTCAGGCCTCTCTGCGGTCCGCTCTGCTCTCAGCAGGGTAACCGCAGGCGCAGGCGTGGGGACCTGGGTTTTCCCAGGTGAGGGAATCCCGGAGTTGTTTTTCATGCCAATTTTTTCCTTCTTGGAGCTCTTACCAGTCCCTGTGCTCTTGTAGCTGTTTCCCCTTCAAAGGGCACAGGGAATTTATTTACACCTTGGAATTACTATCTGAACCCTCTGAGAATGAGACTCATTACCTCTTCCATTTACTTTTTATGAATGGGAATCTTGCGATCTGGACAGCTCACTCCTTGATAGTACAGATACGGTAGCTGTAAAGGATTTCAGGTTATCTTTGCAGTTCCTTGGTTTCTCAGAGGAGAGAGCCTGTGCCTGAAGACAGATTTGATCAAGGTCACACAGGTCATTGTGAGAGCTGGGAGAGGAACCCCTTGGTTCTCACTTCCAATCTTTTTTTGTTTTTTTTCAATACTGGGTATTGAACCCATGGCCTCATTGCTTGCTAGGCAAATGCTCTGAAGTAGGCAGGTGCCATAGAGCAACTGCCCCAGTCCTCTCACTTCCATTCTGCCAGCTCTGTGGCCAAAGTCACATAGTAAACTATGGGTACAGTACAGGGAAAAACTGGCCTTATTAATCTCCTGTTGCTATTAATGAGTGGTCCCCTGGGAATCTACCATAAGCAACTTAATATTTTTCTATAAAACTTGATACTACCTTTCTCCTTTTTAAGTTTAAAAAGAGGTTCAGAGATACACTATTATTTAGTGATAAGATCTCTGCATAGGAATTTAGGAGTCTTAGGTTTAAATCTTGGCAATACCATTGATTGGCTGCATGACCCTGAGTAAATTACATTTCTGAACCTTATATGTCCACCAAGTTGAGGCTTAGATAAAAAAAAAAAAAAAAGTGAAAGCACCTGGAACATGCAGAAAGAATGCAAAAATCTGAAGCGGTCTTATTAGCTATCAGTGTATTTATCTTGGCAGTCATCAAGCAGGCAGTGGTTTCTGGGCATCAGTAACTGGGGTTTTTGCTCCGTAACTAGATTCTACTTTGTCACTCTCTTCATTTGGGGATTTGCTTAGGATGGTGACTGTTATATTACATTTGCTTCTAAAGGTAAAGCAACTTCTGTGTCATTATTAAAACAAATCGATCCCTTAATCCCTGGGCTTGCACTAAACTAATTCATCTTTGGTGGATACATTAGCCTTCAGAATGGACTAAAGCAACATTGTTGATAATAAATATGCTGGTGAATTTGTTTCACCTTCAGTGTGATCTGCAAGAAAAAAGCACTCATAGTGGGAGTCTAGAAATCGTCAGGCTGTGGGTCAGGAGATGAAGTTCTCCTCTGACAGGGACCCCCAATGTGATTTTGGCAGGAGTCTTCTGACCTCTGGGCCTTTTCTCCTCTTAGGAATTGGTGCCTCAGGCTGACCCTAGGATGGTGGCGCTAAGCCTGAGTGCGGTTCCTTTACTGGGTTTCCATTTATTTGAAAAAAAGGATCTGCACCTCAAAAAAGCTTTTCACATAGAGAAAATAGAGGGGTTCTAAAGGCTTTTCTGGCTATAAAATATTATAATGAGCTAGGTTCCCATCAGCACACACTTTTTAAATCTGCCCTATATCTGTCCAACACCGTATCTATTATGTTTTTAAGTTGGAGTTTCAAGGTAAAAAAGGAAATGAGAACCTTGGGTTAAGATAGACCAGCGTGTAAAATCAGAAGTTCAGAGATCAAGTATAGACCCTGTAAGCCTGGCCACAGTTTTCTCATCCGAGAACCTATTTCTTCAGGTTTTGTCAAAATAAATGATGTGAGCCAGGCATGGTGGCACGCCTGTAATCCCAGTGACTTGGAAGCTGAGGCAGGAGGATCACAAGTTCAAAGCCAGCCTCAGCAATGTACTGAAGCCCTAAGCAACTTAGCGAGACCCTGTTTCAAAGTAAAATGTAGAAAGGGCTGGGGATGTGGCTCAGTGGTTAGGAGCCCCTTGGTTTGATCCCTGGTCCAAAGAAATAACCAAAAATAAATGATGTGATACCTGTACAAGTATATTATAGGACACATATTTTATTGAAAGATTTAAGTCATTCTGATGCATTCATTGATCATTAAGATCTTAGAGGAGGGGTGACAAATATGGAAAAAATTGGTTGTTAAAGAAAATCATTACATGTATTAAGTCTGGGATAGGAGCCCTCAGACAGAAATATCATTGACGCTGGCCTCAGTTTTTACAAAAGACAGTTACTGAGCACGTAGTATGAGGCAGCATTCTAGGCACTGGAGATCAAACAGCAAACAAAATCATAAAAAAATCTTTGCACTCGGGTTTACATTTTTTTTTTTTAAATTTAGTTCTTCATGTAGCATTCGTTGCTCTGACACTTCGTTATATACATGGTCCTGGGGTTCAAACCCACATCCTCTTACATGCCAGGCTAGCGCCATAACTGCTGAGCCACCACTCCTTAGGTTTATGATTTAAGTCAGTTGTATCACAAAGGATAGGAGCCTATTTTGTGTGTCTTTCCCTCTTTACTGGAATGGGGGGGGGTAAGGAGAATAATTCATGTCATGGAGTAGCCTTTATTTTTTTTGGTACTAGGGATTGAACCCAGGGGTGCTTGACCACTGAACCCCATCCCTAGTGTTTTTCATTTTTTATTCTGGGACAAGGTCTCACTAAGTTGCTGATGGCCTCTCCAATTTGCTAAGGCCGGCTTTGAATTTGCGATCCTCTGACTGCCTCAGCCTCCTGAGCTACTGTGCTTATGGGTGTGCATTACCACGCCCAGCAAGAGTAGCCTTTAATGACCTCTTTTCTAATAGTCTGCCTGGTGGTACATGCATCTTCCCCTGGGGTGTAGATTTGGCTGATGGGTTTGACTTAGAGGATTCTTTTCCATTTGACCCTGTCTTTGACTTTTCTGTCCAGAGATGTGACTCTATAGATAGGATTAGAGAATGCAATTCATTCACTCATTTTTTTTTAAGAGAGTGAGGGAAGGAGTGGCTGGAGTGGTGGCTTTCTGCACTTACCTGGCATGCACTGAGGACATGGGTTCGAACCCCAGTACCATGTTCACAACCAAGTGTTGGAGCAACGAAAGGCACATGAGAAACTAAATAGAATTGATTATCTCTTTCTCTCTGACTCTCACTGTCCCTCTCTCTAAAAATAGAGCCAGGCAAGTGCTCCAACCACTGAACCACCACTCCAGCCCCTCATACATACTTTCTTCTTAACTGTTGGGTTTTGTCTCATCCTTACAAGGGTCAATATTTCAGCAAAGGTTTGGTCCCCAAAAAGGAAGGCTAAGACAATATGTAACAGATGTCTCTTTGCTCTTGTATCTAGCATGAAAAAAGTTACATTTAGCATTTTTTAGTGAGTTTTAATGCCTTTGGTCTGTGTACCCCATTTCTTTTTTGATAGTTCATTATAATGTATTAAAGTTTTGAATAATTTCTTTTGGATCTTTAACTAGTTCTCCAAAATTAACAGTGATGACCATATTACCTGTATTAGCAAAAGAAATAAATTATTTAAAATCTTCACTCTGGTGCTGGAGCGGTGTGGCTCAGCAGTTAAAACATTTGCCTGGGACGCTCATGGACTTGAGTTCAAATGCCAGCACCACATATACAACTAAGTGTCAAAAGAACAAAAACCAGATGAAAAAATAAGTAAAAGTGATTCTTTCTCTCTCACTTTCTCTCCCTTGATCTCTCTTTAAAATAAAATAAAATCTTCACTCTGCATGACACAGGTATCATGTAGTTCTGAATAAACTTTCTTACATCTTATTATAAAGTGTAATTTTTTTCCTTTTGGTACTGGGAATTGAACCCAGAGTGCTTAACCACTGAGCTACATTCCAACCCTCTCCCCCTTTTTTTAAGAGAGAGGAACAGTGAAAGAGAGAGTATCAGTTTTATTTAGTTTTTCATGTGGCCCTTATTGCTCTGACACTTTGTTGTGTATGTGGTGCTGGAGTTTGAACCCACATCCTTGCGCATGCCAAGCAAGCGTCTCAACTGCTGAGCCACCGCTCCAGCCCCAACCCTTTATATTTCTTATTTTGAGAAAGGGTCTTGCTGAGTTGTTTAGGACCTTGCTAAGTTTCTGAGCCTGGCTTCAAACTTGAAATCCTCCTGCCTCAGCTTCCTGAATTGCTCAGATTACAGATGTGCACCACCACACCTGGCATAAAGTGTAATTTCTTAATATTCATGAGAAGAATGGATATATAGTATGATTGGAAACACACTGACCAATGAGTTAGAAGACTTGGATTCTGATTTTCCTTTTTTTAGGTAGTCACTGTGACCTTAGGCATATAGCTGCCCTTTGGACCCAAAGACTCTACCTATAAAATAAGTCAGTTGCACTTTGGGTTTCATAAGGATCTTCCTGGATCTAAAGTTACTGGCAATTTTCTTAGAGAAAGTTTTACCCCTGAATTGATCTTGTATTTAAGAATGTTGACGTAAGGGGCTGGATTGGTGGCTCGGTGGTTACAGCGTTTGCCCGGCATGCGCAAGTACACAGGTTCAAACCCCAGCACCCATGTACATAACTGTTTCTCTCTCTCTCACTGTCCTTCTCTCTTTAAAAAAAAAAAAAGAGAAAAAAAAAGAATGTTGATGTAAAACTGTACAGATCATCAGAGAAAATCCCAATGTTTGAGCTTAAAAAGTTTCACTCTATCTTATTTGGCAGCTCTAATTCATAAAATTGCCTTTGCAAAAATATAATACTTCATTTCTTGGATCATAGGTAAAACATCAAATATTTAGGTTTTCAAATCTGAGCAAGCTGGCTATGTTGTAATATCTGAAGAGTATTCCTGGGAAGTTCCAAAATCTATCTGTGCAATTTTGCAGTATTATCTCGAATCAAAAATGGCTTCATCTTCATTATTTACTGTGTGTGGTTTAATTCTGTGCATAATATTTCTCTGTTGATGTTAATGTAGGTCTCTCGGCTGCTGGGTGCATTCCACAACCCAAAACAGGTGACCAGAGGTTTTACTGGTGGTGTGAGTATAATTATGTCTTTTATTTTTCCCTTTTAGAAGTTTCTCAAGAAAGATGCTCTAATACATTTATTATATAGCACTTAATCTCCATTTATTTAAAACTAGGGAAATTGGCCATGCTTATAATCTATACTAAGAATATTGACTAACAGATATACAAATCTATTAGGTCACTTGCACTTTTAAAAGAATTATATTACAGCTGGCTATGGAAGCCTGTGACAGTTAATATCTTGAAGGAGCCTTGTTATAAAAATAGAATTACTCTTGAGCCTGTTACTTTATTTCACAATCTCATTTTGGTAAAACAGTTTTTTTCCCCCAAAAAACTGGTACAAGTTGAGAGAAAATTGTTGAGAAGCTTCAAAACCTGCTTTGCATTTTTAATTTGAGCTTCCCTAAAAACAGTAGATTGCCAATTAGGAATTTCTAAACATTTATAAGCCCTGTAGGCTTATACTTTCTTTATACAGTCTTTACAGACTATCATTTTAGTGGGTCATCTGTTGTTCATTAAATCTGCTGCTTTTAGAATTCCTAGCATTAGAGTTCTGTGCTTTAAAAACCGATACCACATTTTTGGAACATTCTGAGACTGTGGGCAATGATTTCCTATTCATTTTTATTTTTTCCCCGTTTTACAGATTCTAACGGATTTCATAATTCCTATACTCCCATATAACATTTTATGCCATGAAGAATTTATAAGCACATTTTTTCCTTTATTTACTTTCTGTACTGTTGAAGCAAAATCAGTTTTCTGGTGGCCTGATGACATTGGGAGAACAGGAAGACGCTAAGGGTTCTTTTGGCGCTGCTTGTGCAAAAATTGCAGAATGAGGCTTGAACTTCAAGCTGAAGGATAGCTAAGCTAGCATTTCAAATGCGTTCTGAAAGCTGATGAGATGATCATTGCCCTCTGCTGTTTCTAGTCTATCTGTTGTTTAACATAGGCTTGGTGGAGGGGAATATTTTCAAAAGAAATAAGAGAAGATATTCATTTAAAAAAATTCCTTCAACTGCACAGAAGAATTGAAAATTACTCCACCTGTCCAGGAGTGATCATTGGAAGGCAAAAGAGAGAAACTTGAATTAGTGATTTTTGAAAAACATAGCTCAAGGAAATGGAGCTAAAAAGAAGCCAGGTGGAATAAAATTCCCAAATAATAAAATGTATAGTTCCTAAATGGAGAGAGAGGGTCTGAATATTGTCTTAGCTCATTTAAATGCTGTGAGTTGCCCTCCCTTACATATTTTTATTTCTGCATTTGAAATGCTGGCTACGTTTTGTCTGAAGCCTTTCGAATAAATCGCTGATGTTCTGTCATAAACACACCTACTTTGATCTAGGTCTAATTTAGGCTTTGTAGGTCTGATATAATTTTATTTTCTATTGGTTATAAATCACATTGCTGAGCTGATTTACATTATGCTTATCATTAAGGAGGCAGTTTTTTTAGGGGAACTAAGAAAAGTGGAGGCCCTCTCAATGTGAAGTCTGATTTTCTCTGAGCATCTAAACAGCTCTGATATTCTGAAACTCTGTCTGAGAGAGCTTGGTAAACCCAATGAAGTTGTAGGAGGAACTTTCCAGGATCAGATGGACAGGAAACTCTTGCCTTCATGAGCAGCTCTCTAGATTTTAGTGTAAGAACATTATTGAAATGTTTTTGCCGTGTTTAGTGTTACAGAATCAATTGGTCCGGTACCTTGTCTGAAAAGAAATATTAATTGGGAGATCTACTTGGTGGTTTAATTTATTTTTGTTTTATTTAAAGAGCATCATTTGGGGGGCTGGAGTGGTTGCTCAGCGGTTAAGGTGCTTGCCTGGCATGCCCAAGTACACAGGTTCAAACCCCAGCACCCACATATATACCTAGTGTCAGAACAACGAAAGCCATGTGAAAAACTCAATAAAAATTGATTCTCTCTGTCTTTCTGTCACTGTCCTTCTCTCTTAAAAAAAAAAAAAAAAAAAAAGCATCATTTGGGTTCTTTTTAAAACCTCTGAACTCAGAGTAGAATTATGGAGTATCTTATCTATTGATTCCTGCCTCCACTACGATTGTCCTGGGAAGGGTTGTCTGTTAAGATTTTTAACAGTATTTGAGTCTTTCCGAGGGACCCCTGTAAAGTGAATTTCTCTGTCACTGATGTTCTTTTTTTAAACCTTCAAAAATCAATTCTTATGTCTTCCTTTAATGATTTTTTATATTCAGGTTCAGACAGTAACTTTAATTCCAGGAGATGGAATTGGCCCAGAAATTTCAGCTGCAGTTATGAAGATTTTTGATGCTGCCAAAGTAAGTTGGTTTAAAAAAATCTATTTAAGCAATTTATAATTAACAATCTATTTATAGCAATTCATGGTAAGGTCTGTTAATCTCTACGGATTTTCACTTTAATAATGCTTGTTTCAGCACTGTTAACTGCTATTTTATTTTCCATATATATATCACAGTCCTTATCACTGGGAAGCTCGATGTATATTAGTTTTTAATGAATATTCAATACAATATTGTTAATATAATTTACACTAATACAAATTTTGTCAGTGTAGTTTTGTTCTTGATCATGATAATACTAATGACAGACTGAAGCAGTGGGGTTAGCAATAAAGTAAAACACATCCAGATCAGCCAGAGCTAAAATCAAGTTAGGGCTCTGTCTTTCACCACCAGCTGCCTTACCTTAAATAAGTTGTTTTACCATCATGGATAAATTTTCACATAAAGCTTTAAAGATCAAATGTTAGGGATATCAAGCCCTCAACTCAATAACCAATACTCCTCAAAGGTTGAGCTCATCCTGCATGACGCCTGAGTAAATGCATTTTCCAGTTGAACCAAATAGCTGAGTTTTAGATGCTCAGCATGTAAATCCCAGTGCTAACTTGACCTCCACTGCTTGATGTTCCTTTCTCTGTGCTCTGGCTGGAGCATGGCTGCCTCCTTGGTTCCAGCTTCCCAGGATGGCACAACACATTGTCTGGCCGTGTGTGTGTGTGTGTGTGTGTGTGTGTGTGAGAGAGAGAGAGAGAGAGAGAGAATATCTTGGCAGTGTCTTGGCACCTTAGTCCCATAGCAACTTTGAATCAGTTCAGCTCCCACCCATTCATTCTTTTTATCTTAAGCAGTTAGTTCCTATTGTTTCTAAATAAGAAGCCTAACTCATACACTTTTGTAAAACTAATGAACTTAATTAGAATCAGGGTCATGATTGTTCTAATATCTTTTCCTCTATGAGTGACTATACAAAGACAGTGGAAGTAATATATTTTTCTGCTGTAAATATGGGTGGATGGGCTGGAGTGGTGGCTCAAT
The DNA here is from genome assembly GCA_004027875.1 of Aplodontia rufa. NCBI lineage: Eukaryota > Metazoa > Chordata > Mammalia > Rodentia > Aplodontiidae > Aplodontia > Aplodontia rufa. Next base: position 187,534 of record PVKS010000150.1, read on the forward strand.
AGTATGATTACTTGGCATGCATGAGGACCTGGAATTCTATAGTGAGCAGTCAGGGAATATAAGTAACTTTCATAATCTCGTTTCTGTAACAACTCCAAGCAGCAGTGGTCAGTGCCTGAAGTGTTCTTAGTCTGCTGGCTGTCACCACATTCTGCTGGTCACAGTACAGCTGCCCAAAAGCCCTGGGGCCCTGGTTGTGGTAGGCACAGGTGGTGGAGGCCAAGCCATAGCAGGCCTCAGGCAGAGAACCAAGCATGGAGGAGGTCCTTGTCACTACTATTGTTGATAGTTTAAAAATCATTATGTGTAAACCTATCAAAGTAGTACTACTGAATTTGTGGAGCTTTAAGCCCTGCCAGGTTACCTCCCTACCTCAGTGTACCTTTAGGTCAGAACAGAGAATAGAATTAATGTTTAGAAAATTTATGTAGAAGATTTTTTTTTAAGAGAGAGAGAAAATGAAAGAGAAAGAGAATCAATTTTGTTTATGTTTTCATCTGGTTTGTTTTTCTCACTTAGTTGTGTATAGGGTTTGAACCCAGGTCCTTGCACATTCCAGGCAAATGCTGTAACTGCCGAGCCACTGCTCCAGCTGCTATATAGATTTTGTTTTAAAGCAAGTGAATTTATTTATTTTTTAGGGAGAAGAGGGACAGTGAGAGAGAGAGAGAGAAAGAAAGAATCAATTTTATTTAGTTTTTCATGTGGCCTTCTTTGCTCGGAGACTTTGTTTTGTACGTGGTGCTGGGGTTCGAACTCCTATACTTGAGCATGCTGAACCACCACTTCAGCCCCCCTATAATAGATTTTAAAAGAATCTTTAAAAAACATTTTTTGGGGTACTGGGAATTGAACTCAGTCCCTCATGCACATATAATCATGCGCTCTATCCCTGAGTTCCCTGAAAGTATTTTTAAAAACAGTCTGGGGGCTGGAGCAGTGGCTCAGTAGTTGAAGCATTTGCCTGGCATGTGTGAAGATGTGAGTTTGAACTCCAGCACAACATACACACTGAAGTGTCAGAGCAACGAAAGCCAAATGAAAAACTAAATAAAATTGTTTCCCTCTCCCTTCCTCCCTCTCTTTTTCTCTCTCTCTCTTCCCCCCATTATTATTTTTTAAAATTTATTTTTTTTAGTGCATTGTAGTTTTACATAATATTGGGATTAATTGTCACATATTCCTTAGATGCACACAATTCAGCAGTACAATTTGCTCAGTATCCCTCCCACACACTCCCTCTCTTTAAAAAAAAACAAAAAACAAAAAACATTCAGATGTGGGCTGGAGCTGTGGCTCAGTGGTTGTGGTGCTTGCCTGGCATGCGCAAGGACCTGAGTTCAAACCGCAACATCACATATACAACTAATCAATGTCAGAAAAACGAAAACCAGATGGAAAAACTAAATTAAAAAATTGATTCTCTCTCTCTTCTCTCACTGTTCCTCTCTCTTAAAAGAAAAAAGAAAGCATTCTGATGTGGTATTATCATTAAGGATGAGTGGGGGGCTGGAGTGGTGGCTCTGTGGTTACAGTGCTTGCCTGGCATGTGCACATGTGCAGGGAGATGGGTTTGAAATAATGTATAAGATTAAATCAATGGCTATTATGCTACCAATAGCTGTAAGTTGAGAAATGAAATCTACTTAAATCACACGAATATTTTTTTTTCCTTTTTTTTTTTTTTTTTGGTAGCAGGGATTGAACCCAAGGGCACTTAACCACTGAACCTCCTCCCCAGCCCTTTTTTTTTTTTTTTGCTTTTTATTTTATTTTGAGACAGGGTCTCTCAAAGTTGCTTAGGGCCTCGCTGTGTTGCTGAGGCTGGCTTTGAACTTGTGATCCTCCCGCCTCAGCCTCTCAAGCTGCTGGGATTATAGGCATGTGCCACCACACCTGGCCCTATGGGAGTTTCTAATTAAGACACCTACAGAGGGGGTAAACCTTATAAAGTGACAGATTCCTCAAGCAAATCACAACATGGTGCTCACTCTCTCATAAGCTCCTTAGGAATAAGGACCATATCTTTTTGTACTTCTTTCCCTAGGACATGCTCAGTTAATGTGGTGGTTGTTGAATTAGTGTGTGCATGCACACAAAGGATATAGGTAGAAAGAAAGAGGACCTTAGTTATACCTTAAACTGGTGCCTTCATAGGTTGTATAACATCTCTGAATTTTTAAAAAATTTTTATTGTGAGATAATTCTCCATGCTATACTATCATTCAATGTATACAATTCAAATTGATGGATTTGGGTGCATTCAGAGTTGTGCAACCATCTCCAGAATATGGAGACTTTTATGTGTGTGCATGTGGTACTGGGGATTGAACTCAGGACCTGGCACATGCCCTCCCACTGAACTATACTACCAGCCCTAATGGAACATTTTCATCAACCAAAAAGAAACCTCACACCAAATAGCAGATTTTCCCACCCCATTCCTGATCCTTTCCTCTTCCCAGTCCCAGGCAACCCACTCCTCTGCTTTCTATCTCCATAGGGTTGCCTCTTCTGGACATTTCATATGAATAGACTCCTATAATATATGGTCTTTTATGATTTACTTCTTGCACTTGGCATACTATTTTCAAAGTTCATCCATCTATCAGTACCATAAAGCGTTTCTGTGAACCATATTTCTCTGCTCCTTAGTATATTCTAATTATAGCCACTTTAAGACTCCTTGTGAAGAAAGTAAGGGAGCAGGTGGCTGCTGGGAGCAATGACTGGGCCAGGGTAATGTGGAGACTCCCTCTGGGCATGTTAGAGAGCTACATCTCTTCTTGCCTGCCTGGACCTATCTGGACCTTATTGTATGTGTTTTTACTAGTTGCATCTAAAATTCCAAGTTTATTGATCACAGTAGTGTGAATGTCAGTCTCATTTAAGTCCTTCCAGTTCACTGTGCTCTGGTGTGGTATCTAGGCACCTATTCAGTGGGAGGAGCGGAACGTCACTGCCATTCAAGGACCAGGAGGAAAGTGGATGATACCTCCAGAAGCCAAAGAGTCCATGGACAAAAACAAGATGGGCTTGAAAGGTAGCACTGAAGTGGAGATGATGATGAGTATTGAGTTCTGCTCCAGGTGTCACATTTTCAAAAGTTCCTGCACATAAGCTATATAAGGCCTGGCATTAATTAAAGTGGTGCCATCCTTTTGTGAAGTCACCACTCATATAATTTAAAAAAAAATTTTTTTTTTGAGATTCTTTTCCAGCTCCAGGAAAAACATTAAAAGTATTACTGGCTAATGCCAACCGACAATATCCATTTATTTTCAACTAGATTTGTCTTGTACCTAATTTTTATATTTTCATTACTATTTTAATATGCATTTAAGGCCATGATTCAAAATTACTAGCATATGACAGATGGAAATTTGGCACAGACTGTAAAATCACAGGTCCAACTTTGAATCTCATCTTACCACTTACTGACTGAGAGGCTTGGGCAACTTTCTTACTCTTGAGATTTTCCCCCCTTTATATTTAAATGACCCTCATAGGGTGACAGGATTAGATAATGTCAAGTATTTCATACAGTGCTTTTCCTCAGGATGTTCTGGAGATGAGAAATGTAATTCATGTTCCAGAAGGCTCCTGGGAGGGTATTTTCCTCCTTCACCTGGACCTGAGGGAGTGGGTAAAGTTAGAGGCAGAGCACATTTTACAAGGGGCCCGGAGTGGAATAGTGAAGCTAGAATGTATCCTCTTGTCAACCGAGTATTCTTTGTTACAGGCCCTTTAAAGACCCCGATAGCAGCCGGTCACCCATCTATGAATTTATTGCTGCGTAAAACATTTGACCTTTATGCCAATGTCCGACCATGTGTCTCAATCGAAGGCTATAAAACTCCGTATACCGATGTAAATATTGTCACCATTCGAGAGAACACAGAAGGAGAGTACAGTGGAATTGAGCATGTGGTAAGTTTGCTTCAGATTCTTTTCTAAACCTAGGTTGCTTTCCATGCACTTGGGATAGTTGTCCAAATTCTTTGTTGAAAATATCTCCCAAAGATAGCTGTTTTACCCTGTGAGGAAGTGTGGGTGTTTGTCTTGGTACTGGGTCTCTGGTATTCAAATGGATGCCAGGAGGCTTGGTGTGGCTTAGGGCATGGGCCTGGGCATCTGCCCTCTGAATTTCAAATTCCCCACTTCACAGATATGCTCTTGGGCAGGTGACCACCTCCATACCTCAGTTTTGCCCTTCTATATGATGGGGCTGATACGTACCTCATAGGGCTGGGTTTAACATTGACTCCTTTGACATACGTTATGTGGGATGTGGCCATGCTGGCTGACCCCACACAAGCATGCCACAGTGATGCAGTCTACATGTGGCCAGCCAGTGAGTTGTTGCCACAGCCTTTCCAGTGAGGCAGGGCTTCCTGTCCTTTCAGATCGTTGACGGAGTTGTGCAGAGCATCAAGCTCATCACTGAGGAGGCCAGCAAGCGCATTGCTGAGTTTGCCTTTGAGTATGCTCGGAACAATCACCGGAGCAATGTCACAGCTGTACACAAGGCTAACATCATGTGAGTCCCTGTGGGGTCAGCGCCCCATCTTGCTTTATTGAGGGGAGAGTAACAACGGAGCTTCCCTTCTTTCCAGCTTGCTCATCCATCTAATATCTCAGGAGAAGATCCTGTTCCAGTCAGAGGGTCCAGAGTTTCTCTTGTGTTGTAACCTTCTATTTACTGCGCCTCACTGGGTCAGGAGCAAAAGAGAGACAGAAAGTCAAGTCCAGGAAGTTAAGAAGGCGCTGAGGGTTATCAGAAAAGAAATTAGTCAGTGCTGATGCTGTCTGATGTGTTTCTCTAACAATTTAAATTCTGCTCATGCCCAGACTATTAAAGGCCATCTCTGAATGAATAAACACTTCCTAACAAAAGAAAAGTATACACTTACAAAACAGTAAAAACATTTAAATAATGTAATCTTTTAAAACAATTTTAATAATATTAATAGGGGTCTGGGAAAGTAGTTCATTGGTAGAGAGCTTGCCTAGCATGTGCAAGGTCCTGGATGCAATCTCCACAAAGAAAAGTTAGTATTAATGGGTATTTCTTAGTTCTTGCTGGGTTAATATTATAAAAATCTAGTATTCACGATCATGATGAGACTGTTTTCTGTCCCCCTGTCTTTTCGGCTCTTTTCGGTTTATTGCATGAAGGAGTTACACTAGTCCAAGTTAAAAGAGAACCCCAAATGGTCACATTATACAAGCTGTGAGGTTTTTACACTTGTGACAAGGGACAGAAGGGAGATTCTACTCATTGTAAGGAAATCCTCACTTAAGCTTCAGTGAGCCACAGCACTTAAAACCCATGAACCTTCATCTGGTCATCCTTAGCCAGTCCAGTCTCTACCAGGGACTGTCATATGTTCTTGCACTGCTCATCCTGTAGCTGAATTACTTCTCCGTATTCTGGATGTTCAATTACAGTATCTGCAGGCAGATTTCTTCTTAAACACTTTCACTAGTTTCTTTTTTATCATAATCATCAGCAATCCCTTGGACAGTAGTAAGAGTCTTCCTGCTGGTTCTCTGTTGAATTCTTATATGGGTATAATCCTCAGTGTCAGCAGGAAGCAGGTTAATCACCTTTACTTGCATCAGCGAAGGGGTTGAAAGAGTGGAGGTTCTGGAAAGCGGACATACGACATGATTCCTTCTCCTCAGTGGAAACAGCCTATGGAAGGCAGCTGTGGGAGAAGCTGGGCTGAGGGGACAGAGCCTCAGGAAGTAAGGGGACATGAGAGGGAGGTTACTGAATCCTTGGCAGCAGCTCAGTGAGTGGAGCCCATTTTTACCCTTTCATGGTTGCAGAAGGGTCCAAAATATTTTCTTTTTTTTTTTTTTTTTTTTTAAAGAAAGAGGGACAGTGAGAGAGACAGAGAAAGAGAGAAACAACTTTATTTAGTTTTTCACATGGCCTTAGTTGCTCCAACACTCAGTTGTGTACGTGGTGCTGGGGTTTGAACCCGAGTCCTCGTGCTTGCCAGGCAAGCGCCGAAACCGCTGAGCCACCGCTCCAGCCCCGAGTCCAAAATATTTTCAACTGGCATTTTATTAGCTGCCTAAGAAACCATTTTGCCATAATTGAAATCAGTTATCTTGGCTTCTGGAACTTAAATTTCTTGCATATACTTTACTTCTTTGATTTGACCCTTTTCTTTCTGCAAACCTTTGTTTTAAAAATAACAATTTTTATTTGATTAAATATAGGCGAATGTCAGATGGACTTTTTCTGCAAAAATGCAGGGAAGTTGCAGAAAACTGTAAAGATATCAAATTTAATGAGATGTATCTTGATACAGTATGTTTGAATGTAAGTATGTATTTGTACTTTGCTGCTTTCTGTGGTGAATAATGTGCATGGTATGCAATTTTTGAGTGCTAAATGCACAATTTTGTTCCTTGTAGATGGTACAAGACCCATCTCAATTTGATGTTCTTGTTATGCCAAATTTGTATGGAGATATCCTTAGGTGAGTCTTGCTACACCCTTTTTATTTATTGTCTATGATTTATTTATAAATATCTCTGTTAGCTTTCTGTTGGTGTGACAAAATACCTGAGATAAGTCAACCATGGGGAGAGGTTTTGGCTTATGGTTTTAGATGTTTTAGTCCCTGATTCCTTAGCTTTGTGTTTCTAGGTCTGTGTTGAGGCAGAAACTCATGGTGAGGAGGGCATGGTGGAGCAAAGCTTCTCACCTCATGGCAGGAAGAAAGCAAAGAGACAGACAAAATAAACCCTTCAAAGGCACACCTCCCAGTCCTGTTATGACCTGCTTTCTTCAACTAATGTTGAAGACCTCCTACTAATGTTTCCACCATCTCCCAACAGTGCCATCAGCTGGGTTAACCCATGGCCTCTGTGGGAGACGTTTAAGATCCAAACCATAACAACATCCTAAAGTAAGCTATGGCTTAAAATTTTCAATCAGGTATTATCAACTATAGCATTGGTTGTAAGGTATGAGTTAAATTGTCAAAATTGAGATCATTGACTAATGTGAGGTGAGTTGTTAATTTATTTGCCAAGTCAGCTCTGGGATATCGCTTCTGAGCCATTAGTTCTCTCTTCCTATTTTTCATGTTATATTGATTATTTTCAGTATCTTTTGTACAACTAGATCATTTTTACATTTTTCTTGTAATTTGTTTCTTTTGTGTACTGGGGATCAAACCCGTATCATTGGGCATGCCAAATATATACTCCAACACCAAACTACACTCCTGGTCTCAAGTTATTATTGACATAATTTCAGACTTCCAGAAAAGTTACAGGAATGATACAAAGAATTCCCTCTACGCAGCACCTAGATTCCCCAGGTGTTAACATTTTACCATAGCTTCCTTTACTTACGTCATCATTCTTTCTCTCCTTTTCCTTCCCTTCTTCCTTCTCCCCTTCCTCCTCCTTTTTCCTCTCTCTCCCTTTCTCCCTCTCACACATACTCATACAGAAGTCTGATGTTGGCCAAATGGTGGCTTTCCAAGCCCATCATTCCACATTTGATAGTTGGCATTTTACTGTAAGGATGAGCTTTTCCTTCTCAGTTATTGTCAGGATTTTTTTTTAAGAGAGTGAGAGAGAGAATCAATTTTATTTATTTTTTAATCTGGTTGTTGTTTCTCCCAACACTTGGTTGTGTGTGTGGTGCTGGGGTTTGAACCTGTGTCCTCATGCATGCCAGGCAGGTGCTGTACCACTGGGCCACCACCACTCCAACTCTTTCATCTATTATTTACTTGTCTATATCAGTATTGACTCATGGTTTTCCATTTTCTTCAGTGGCATGTCTATCCCTGTCATCACTCATTGACACTCAAGCTTTGCCCCCTTGGCCAGGGAGGCTCCCTTCACCATATCTCCTGTGTCCTTTCGCCTCAACCCTTTGGGCCTTGCCTTGCTTTCTGGCATAGTAAGCTGCTCTAGTCACGTTTGCATTTTTCCAATCTTATCCCTGGAATCAGCCATTATTCCAAGGAGGATTGGTTCTCCTAGTGGCAAATGGTTTCTAAAAACTAAAATTTTAGTGCTAGGTGAGATATTTTCTTTTTTCAGACTGTCCTCTGAAATGCTTTTCTGTCCTCAGTGACCTGTGTGCAGGACTGATTGGAGGTCTTGGTGTGACTCCAAGTGGCAACATTGGAGCCAACGGGGTCGCCATCTTTGAGTCGGTAAGGACCCTCACACATAAGCAGAATTTGGGTCAGATTGGCATGAGAATCAGGAGGAGTTGTCTGTATGCATGGGTTTTAACTTGTGAGTTTTGCAGATTATTAAAGAAAACGACACTTTGTTTATGGTTTTTATATATAGCCTTGTTTTTGTTCATTTCCCTCCAGATATTTCTTTATTATGTATCTTTCCTCACTTATAATATTTTATCAGAAATTGACTGGAAAAAGATTGTTGGTTCATATTTTTGCAATTAAATAAAAAGTAGCCCTGTGTCTCCTGGTTTATTTTTATTTCTTTTTCTTTTTCCTTTTTTCAGTGGAAGGCAGGGCCTCACGTATTCTAGGCAAGCACTCTACTCTACCACTGAGCTACATTTCTTCCAGCTCTTTTTATTTTTTATTTCTTTTCTTTTTTTTTAATGAGAGAGAGAGAAAGAGAGAATCAATTTTATTTTTTCATCTGGCCTTTGTTTCTCTGACACTCAGTTGTGTATGTGGCGCTGGGGTCCAAACCTGGTTCCTGGCACATGCCAGGCAAGCATTCCAACCACTGAGCCACCGCTCCAGCCCCCTATTTTTTATTTCTAAGATCTATCTGTTTCTATTTTAGTGGTACTAAGAATTGAACCTGGGGTCTTGCACATGCTAGGCAGGTGCTCTGCCACTGAGCCACATCCCCAGCCTCATTTCTAAGATCTGTGTCAGATGAATTCCATACAGTGGTTTTCTTTTTTTTTTTTTTTTAATTTAAAGAAGGAGAGAGAGCGAGAGCAAGTGAGAGTCTATTTTATTTATATTTTGTATGGGCTTTGTTTCTCCAACACTTAGTTGTGTATGTAGTGCTAGGGTTTGAACCTGGGTCCTTGTGCATGCCAGGCAAGCATTCCAACTGCTGAGCCACTGGTCCAGCCCCAGTAGTTTTCAATAAATATTTTTTTAATTGGTAAGGAAAGATGATTGAGTCCTCAGCTTCCCCAGAAGAGAGTTGCTTGTTTTTTTTTTTTTGTTTTTGTTTTGTTTTTTTTTTTTTGGCAACACTGGGGCTCAAACCCTGGAACTCCTGCTTCTAAAGGGTGTGTTCTACCACTGAGCTATCCCCTCAGTCCCAGGATTGCTTGGTCTTGCCTCCCTCTTGCTGTTACTATCTTTCCTAATGTGTAGGTTCACGGGACTGCCCCGGACATCGCAGGCAAGGACATGGCCAATCCCACGGCCCTCCTGCTCAGTGCTGTGATGATGCTGCGCCACATGGGACTTTTCGACCATGCGGCAAGAATTGAGGCTGCATGTTTCGCTACAATTAAGGATGGAAAGGTATCTATAATCGTGACCTGCTTGTGCTGGGTAAAATGCTTTTCTCTGTGTGAAGCAAGCAAATAATAGTTCTCGAGAGTCAGAAGATTTGATATTCAGCAGGGATTTTTAATGTGGGCTCCCTGATTGATCTTCAGGATAAGGATCCAAATACTTTATCTGAAAAGGGTTAAGGAGTGTTGATGCACAGGATGCAGCGTGCAGTGGAAAGAGAGTGGAAGCCATCCAGGTGCAGCCAGGTCCTGTTAGCTGTGTGATCTCAGCCAGGTCTTTTTCTTAGCATAATGTCATCAAAGCTGGCCCTTCTCTGTCCCCTCAATTTTTTTTTTAAATCTTATAATTTGAGATTATTTCTTATGACCAAAATAACAAGAAATGCAAACTTTTTCTTTTCTTTTTTTGCAGTGCTGGGGATTGAACCCAGGGCCTCTTGCATACTTGGTAAACACGCTTAACATTGGACCACATCCCCAACCTCAAGCTTGTTTTTAACAGCCTGACAGTAACTTTAGGAGTGTTTTTGGTGTTTTGTTTTATTCTGAGGCCATGTTTGAGGAATTATGTTCTAGAGCCAAGCAGAAAGATGCTTAAGTTACACAATAGGCCTTGTGTAGGATGCAAATGCAAGAGAACTACATATACCGAGAGGTCTGTTACAGTAAAGAGACAGTGAGTTGGTAGAAAACAGATTGGTTGTGTGAGAGATTTTTCTCTCTGAAAGAGCAAAATGTAAGAGCCTTTTAAGTATTTTCTTGGTATTTGTTTTTCAGCCTCCAAAAATAGATCATAACATGTCTTAAATTTTTTCAAATTTAAAAATTCCCCAAGGACTTTCATGAAATCTCTAGTTTAGACTTGCTTTCATTTAAGTATCCATGCTCAACCACTATTTTCTTAAGGTCTAGTGTACGAACAAAGGGAACATTTTTGGAAAATTTCCTTGCTGCCTTTTGTAGCAGGAGCATCTTATTTTTTCCTGTTTTTGTATACACTAGTTAATTGGTTTTTCTCAGTCTTCCCTGGGTGGATGGATGATATGTGATGGAATGACTTTGAAATGAAGAACTAAATGAAAGTTGAAGCAGGCAAGTTCTTTGCCCAGTTGGCATCTCACTGAGGGCTAAAATAAAAATATCTTTACTGTAGTGTAGTATGTGGCAACATTTATTTTTGCTTTTTCCTTTCCTCAGAGTTTAACTAAAGATTTGGGAGGCAATGCAAAATGCTCAGACTTCACAGAAGAAATCTGTCGCCGAGTAAAAGATTTAGATTAATGCTTCTACAGATGGTATTTGCTGCAGTCACTCCCAATGGACATCTCCACAAACCTATTTCTAGAATACCTGCTGTTACGTGTGCATTTGGTTTGCTTGTTCCTCGACAGAGTGCATTTTTAGATCTGACGGTTTCTTAACAAAATCTGTGCAAAGGATGCAGGTGACATCCCTACATCTGCATTCCAAGGACTTTTTCCAAGTGCTTGTGTTATTTATTAAATGTCTATCTGGTAAACCTTTTTTTTTTTTTTTGTAAACTCTTAAGTGGACTGTACCATTTGCCATTGTTAACCATTTTACACTTCAGTTAAAACAATTTTTCTTCAGCTGTAAATATTATGATACAGAATAAGAGAAAACATCTAACTTTTTAAGCAAAAGTCCTATTTTCTTTGGTATATGAATATAAAATGGGATATTGACATAATAGCACAAGATGAAATAAAACCAAATGGGCACAAGAGGAATTTCCTGGGGAAGTTCACATCAAAAACAGTAAAAATGATATATTCCTTAATGATATGGAAAATGACAGATTTGTCCTTTACATGAATTACTATGAATAAAAATTTCAGATCCAAGAAATATATAGTGAGCAATGTAATTTTGTTAATAAGATAAATAATATATTGGGTTCAAAGCCCCAAAAGCATTGTGTATTCAATTATTTTGTTACCTTGAATTTAATATTCTTTACAAGAGCTAATGAAGCAAAGGGTGGTAATTCTCTTTCACTGAACACATTGTATGTATCATGAATTATCATAGCCTCTGAGCCCCTGGACTGACTGACACCTGAGTTCAGGCCAGGGAGCTGACCATTGTGCACGCTTATGCTTGCATGTCACTGTCTGGAAATGGACTGCACTCCAACTGGTACTGCCTGAGTGACACTGTTCAGTGGCCCAATCACTTGTATTTTGGCTAGAGTTGAGGAACCTGGGATATTGGCTATTGATTTTTTTGTATTTCAGTTGCTGCCTCTTCACCTCCCTCTAAGCACCAATTCACTGCCCTCTGCCACAACAGCACCAGTAAAAGATGCTATTGCAGAGACTGGAGTGGACAGCTTGAGCTGACATTACAGAATTATGCCGTAATGGGGCCTGGGCTCATCAACTTGTGACCTTCACGCACCAACTTTCCCCAGCCCCCTCCCCTCTGCTACAGCATGAACAGTTACCCTTTGGCCTCTACACCAAAGGCAACTCATGTCCTCCCTTGACCCTTGTGTAAATTTGCAAACCCGTAGCTTTGCATAATGTATCCAGGTCACAAGGGTATTTCTTAACAACAAATATCCCTGTCTGGGTCATTTTTTTATAAGCTTGTTAGCAGACTAAATAATCTTATATGTATTTTACTTTGTTTAAGCTGCTGCTTCCTGTTTTATTGGATTGTGCTTATTATCAGTGGCTCTTGGGTTCACAGTAATAAAGAATTCCAAAACAATTGAGATGTATGGCTTCTCTACCTGTTTCTGGTTAGGTGCCTTAGGGCATCTTGGCTCTGCTTGTTGCTAAGAATGAAGTGTTGGCTTGGTGGCAACAGGCCAGCACTAGAATTGGCTGTTCCACTTGACCCTGTCCTGCACCTTTGTTTATTCCAAGGCACTAATGATGCACTAATGGTTACTCATGCCTGTTGCACACAGTCCTGTGGGTCAAATACTACTCCCTAGCCTGCTCAATTGACTGCCCCTTCCAAAGAAAAAATTCAGGTACTTGTTGACAGTTCTGTTAAAAGTTTAATATTCAAATTACACATTAAATACAGCAGCAGTTTTATTAAGCATCAAGTCAGTTGGTGTGCGTGGTAGAGGAGTGCCTAGTAATGAATAATAGAATTGGCAGCATCCAAGAAGATGCCAGAGTAAGTCAGGCCATTAGGTGAGCTATGACTTTTTGCTTTTATGCAGCACACACTAGTAATACAAGCTGTCTTCCCCTTGCCCCTCTTCCCCAACTGCCTGCCACTGGTTGACCTGTTACATGAACTTGTTAAATCTACCTGGAACTAAGGCCAAAAATTAGCCCTTTAGTTCTGAAAGTAGAGCTGATCTCATTTGTCACCTGAACATGAAACAACACTTAAACTGAATTTAAACTATTCACATGTGAGGCTTCTCAGATTTGTAGATAGAGGTGCCATACCCTGAACTTGAGACCGAACACATATTTTGACAGGTCCTAGGCCCAGACTAAAGAGAACCTAGAGCTCAGGAGAATGCTGGAAAGGCCTGCCTTCTATTCAGTAGAAACCACAGGGATGGCCCCTGATTACTTTTTTTGCTCTTGGTAAAAGGAATCGATAATATCTTTGTACTTCTCCAGAACTGTAAGCCGTTTTAGTTTCATGGTGGGACCTAAAAGAGAAATCAGAAGAAATGAGTGAGGCCTGGACTCTGAGAACTCAGATTTGTGATAAAGATTCTGAGTCCCCTAACTCAGGAAGCTAGACAGGACAGGCTGAGTACCTCACCTTCAAAATGGGGGCCCCTCCTCTAGACATTACACATACCCCACCCATGGTGTTCTAAGGACCACAGGTCTCTGTGACCGATAAACTATAAACGAAGCAATAGGATGTCACTTCTGAGAACAGGTTAGAAATGACCACAGTTTCCAATACATAGTAAAGTGGTGTAAATATCAGATACCTTACCCATTCCTGGTCCTCAATTTATTGCAATTCTGCCTCTTAAATGAATATGTCCCTGGTGTCTGTGGGTGATTGGTTCCAGGAGCCCTTTCAGATACCTATGTCTGAAAATGCTCAAGTCCTTATATAAAATGGTGCACTATTGTGAGGCTCCTTGGTGCAGCTCTGTAACCCCAGGGACTAGGGAGACCGAGGCAGGAGGATAATGAGTTCAAAGCCAGCCTCAGCAACTTAGAGGCCCTGTCTCAAAAACATAAAAAGGGTTAGGGATGCAGCTCAGTGGTTAAGTGCCCCTGGGTTCAATCCCTACCAAAAAAAAAAAAAAAAGGAAAAAGACAGGTACACTATTTGCATATAGCTTATGCAATCCTGTGTACTTTAAACCATCTCTAGATTACTTAAAATACCAGACACAATGTAAATAGGTGTACTGTATTGTTCAGGAAATACTGACAGGAAAGAAAAACTGCATGTTCAGTACAGACAAAATTTTTTCCCAAATATTTTCTATCTGTGGTTGGTTGAATTTAGGTGAGGAACCTATGGACACGGAGGGGGTGACAGCACATTCCACAGATTCTACACAACCACAGCACTGAGAAATCAATGTCCTCCCACAGGAAGAAGATGGTGTCATCCAAAGCTATGTGTGAAACCTGCTGCCCATGGCTGCTTCCTGGCATTGCCACAGTCACTGCCTTCCCACACAGCCCCTGGATCAGTGAAAAGAAAAACCTACCGAACTCTCCACCTGAAATGGAGAAGTCCCTCTCGAGAATGGCCCACTTCTGGATGTGGTAGGGCCGGGCTGCCGCATTGGCATTGACCCTCTGGATCCCCTCTTCAATGGCCTGATACACAGCTTCGTCCTTCTTCTCCACAATTTCAGACACAGTGCTGGCTCTGCTGCCCACCCTCTGGCAGAACTCCACAGCTTGTTCGGTCAGATTATCGGTTGGGTCAGAGGTGTCCGGGTCCAGGGTGCACTGAAAAACAAGATGACAGATGAAGACCACACCCGGCTCCGCAGGATGCAGGCCCTGGTCTTAGAGGTTTTATTGCTGAAAGCAGGGGTGTGAATCACTATGAGCAGTTTCAGAGAGATGATTCTAGAATGAGCAGGATGCCCCTGAGCCCTGGAATGTGGTGGAAGGAACAGTGGTCTGAGAGAAGACCTCAGTCATTGAAGTTATCCTGCCTATCTGCCCCCCTGAGAGCTCCTGTCCTTGCCACAAACAATGTGGGTGGACAGCAGCACTTTGCAAACCAAAGTGTTCTGGTCACATGGAAGGGTCTTCTCAGTGGTCTGTTGGGGATGGAGGAATTTACCTGTATTTTACTGCTCCCAGAGTGCCAGCAGCTCTGACTGCAGCAATTCCAGAATAGAGCCGTGAGATCCAGACATGCCCTGGGCCAAGGGCCACAGATCACCCACCAGCTGCACCTCCAGAGCCAAAGTCCCCACCCCACACACACCTTCAAGGTAAGCAGCATGGACAGGAACTTCCTCTGGTCCCCGATCAGCATGGCATTGCTGATGATAGGCAGCTCCATTTTCACAGCCTCCTCGATGGGCAAGGGAGGGACATTCTCCCCGCCGGCGGTGATGATCAATTCTGGGGAAGCAAGGCCAGGTGCCATACAGGCTGTAGTCCAGGTGCCCTGGCTAAAACTGACCTGACCTCAACCACAGTCTGGGAGGCTGGAACAGCAGGAAGGAAGCACTTGGAGATGATGCCCCTCTGCAGCTGAGAGGCAGGGCCAGGCTCTCCAAGCACCTCATACTTGGTCGAGGATGGTGGCAGCTGCAGAGGACCACTGCCCACCCAGGAATCTCACTACTCAGCTCATCTTCCAAGACTTTGCTCAGACAGCTCAACCCCAGGCCCCTCTGTTCTTCAATGGGCCTCCCACCCCATCCTCTGAATAGCTGCTGTGTTCCCTCTCCCTGCCTTTGCTTTATAACCACCTCCCATGCACCAGGTACCATGCTAAGTGCTTCAACACAGTAATTCACTCAATCCTCACAATAAGACTAAGAAGCAGTCTGTCTTATTTTGAAGATGAGGAAACGGAGGCCCAGAGAAGTTCAGTAACTTGTTTAAGGTCACATACTTGTAAGTAGCAGAGCTAAGATTTCAATCCAGTCCAGTTCCAAAGTTCAAACCCACCCTGCCAAGGTGCTTCTTGCTGTCCTTGTGTCTCCCACTGGAATGCCCTCCCTTCTTCCCACCTGTCCAACAGGTTGCCTATTCTTCAGGATCCAGCTCAGTTGCCTCCTTTAAGAAGCCTTCGGCAACTCTCCCAGTCCACACTGAACTCGCCCTTCTCAGAGCTTTTCTAGTATGCATCTGCCCAACCATTGGTGATTAAAAACCCTCAGCAGATTGAATATGGAAAGGAACTTCAGGCTCAGATGCCCATCTGCTGGCTGGTAAGGATGCTCACCTTTCAGGCGCCCAGTGATGTAGAGGAAGCCATCAGTGTCCAGGCGGCCAATGTCACCTGTGTGCAACCAGCCTTCAGAGTCTATGGCCTCACACGTCTTGTCCTCCATGTTCAGGTAGCCCATGAAGATGGTGCGGCCCCACAGACAGATCTCTCCAATGCCCTCAGTGTCCTCATTCACCAACTTCACCCGGCAGCCTGGCACCACCTTGCCTGAGCTGCAATGGAGAGATGGGGAGGAGGGTTCAGAGGGAGCCCTGGGTGAGCCCCCATTGGGGAGCACCAGGGCCCCACCCTCTCAGTCTTCACTGATGACCAGGCATCCCCTGCCAGGGTTTTTGTATTTTAATGGGGGACTTAGAGCTGACAGGGCCAGTTAAAGGTTTTTCAGTGAATGAAGGAATGAATGAAATGCTAATGGAGCACTGTGATAGGGAGTAAGGAACAGGAACACACAGATGACCCTTCACATCATTCCCCAGACTGGACTGCCATTCCTGGCCTGCTGGAAGGCCAGCCCTGTCCCCCACCTCAACTGGAGCCTGGCCATCAGCTGTCCTGGGACCCCCTCCAACACACTCCATTCTCCTGCAGGAGATGGGGAAAGGAAATTCCTTCATCATGAGAAGCCTGTTTAAGGGTGCCGGGCTGTTAAAGGCTATTTTCAGCCACGGATCCACACGCTATGGTGACAGAGACTACCTCACTGGACCAAGGACAAAGGAGGACAAGCAAGGGGCTTGGCCAGGATGGATGGCAATGTTGGCACTCGGAGGCCCAAACCAGGGGCCTGGTCTCGGGGGTGGATAGAAGAGCTGCACCCCAGGGCACTCAGTAGCAGGCACTCAGGGGTGTCAGAAAGATGTGCAGGCATGCGTACATGTTTCAGCCTTGGACCTCACCTATACAGCCGATAGTTGTAGGGGCTGGACATGAAGTGGGGGCCTGTGGTCTCGCTGAGGCCATAACCCGCATACAAGGGGATGTTGAGGCCCAGGAAGAAACGCTGTGTCTCCGCAGTCATGGGGGCAGCCCCATAGAAGCTCTTCTGACACTTGGCAAATCCCAGTGCCTGACGGACCTTGGCTAGTACCAGGTAATCTGCCAGTCTGGTTGTTAAGGGCTTCAGGTCACTGGTGGGAGAGGGAGAGTGGTCCATGGAAGAAAGGAAATACACACTCACATGAAAGTGTATGTATTCCCTGTGTCCACACAGGCATAGACGTTCTGGCTGTCTATTCTGATTGGTTGGTGCCGATGCTGAACTTGTTGCTAAATATTTTGAATATTGGCCCCGCCAAGAACGTGTATGCAAATGAAGGTGCATATGCATATGGTCATGCACCAATGTGCCTTGAGACAGGAAGTCAGATAGAAAGATTTCAGCTGCGTACAGATACACAGGCCACAACTCAGAGGCATGCAAATTTGCAACACAATAATTCACACGTGCAGAGACTTGAAGTATGTATTCACCAACACACAGGTACACATGAGCGTGTTCGCATTTGAACCCTGCAAATGCTTTCTCAAACGCATTCACTTTTCATGCGTATAAAGGAAGCTGTAGGTCACAGATGTGTCCATAGTTCTCATGAAATATGATACTCTTTCACAGACACACTGGTAACAGAAACTATTGCCAAACTGAAACCTCACCAGATTTATATCATTATCCTTCCATAGTACTTTGTGAGAATTTAAAAAGCAATCAGAAAGGGTGTGGATGCTGGGCGTGGTGGTGCACGCCTGTGATTCCAATCAGGAGGATTCCAAGTTTGAGGCCAGCCTGAGGCAACTTAGCAAGACCCTGTCTCAAAATAAAAAATAAAAAGGGCTGAGGATGTAGTTCAGTGGTAGAGTGGCCCTAGGTTCAATCTCTAGTATCACACACACATTCAAAAGGGTTGGGGGTTGAGGTGAGGCCTGAGTGATCATGTGGAATGCTGAAAAGGATGAACCCTCATCACAGTCAGCTCTTCTGCTCCCATCTACTGAGGTCAGGAGACCTCAGGTGATGGCAGGGCTGCTCCCAGGAAGGTGGATTTCTCTTTAGAAGAAGACAGTGAGTCTTCCCAGCCAGAACTCAAAGATGCCAACTGTCCCCAAAAGGGCTACTACAACGAGCACCAGCATGCAAAGCTGACTGTTGATGTGGCCTCTGCTTAGGGGTCCTCAGAACTGCCAGGCACCTGGGACTGAGACAAGCCTATTAGACCTTTGGTTGCAAGTTATGTCTGTTGCCTCCCCAGGCCTCCTGTCCCCTGTCCCTCAATACCTGCTAGGGCAGGTGAGGTTCTGCTCCAAGGTCACTGACATGGCCCACAGCAGCATCTTGCGCCTGATGAAGCCGGACTGAGCTGCCACCTCCTGGATCCGCTCCATCATCTTCTCCCACACGCGTGGCACACCCATGTGGGAGGTAGGCTCCACCTCCCTCAGTGTGTTCACCAGGCTCCCCTGTTCACCATTTGAGAGAGGCAGACCTCTTGTTCAGGGCCAGCGGGTCCAGGCACCATGGCTGCTGCACACAGATGCATGTACAGGTGCGCACACATTCCCTCAGCCCACAGCATGAGCTGTTGGCTGTGACTCAACAGCTGTCCCCTCTCACTTCACTAACAGAAACTTGGTGTTGTTTAGGTATCAGGTGGCCATGTGCTTCAGAAGTACCTTGGTCCCTTCCTGGCCCTGGGGTGGTGACTCTTCATTTATGGAGCTCAAACCTGATAACTCCATTCTTCTAAGCACCATATGCTTTAGGAATGGACATGTCCCTAATGGACATGTGGTACTGTTTGGGTCACCAAGATACTGGGTCAGCGAAACCTGCTAAGAGGTTTCTGGGAAATTTCTGTCATGGTAAAAATAAGGATTTTAAGAATAGGTGTAGTTTATACAGTTGGGATGCAGGGAGGTGCTGCAGCCACCTTGGGATCATCTCATGATCATCATCTGAGGAGGGCCATCCTTGGTAGTGCTGTAGACCCAGCAAACCACTCTGACTCAACTTATTGTAACGTGATCAATTTCCCTACTTTTTGATTGTTTGAGTCAGAATGTGTGACTTACAGCTGGAAGAATTCTGCCTAATAAATAAGGAACTAGCAAATGCTCAAGGAACTAGCAGACCCACAAACGCACACACAGGGTCACAGACGGAGTACACACTGGGCATGCTCTTGCTCACACGCTGCACACCCACACAGCAGAGAGGCAGACTGACCTTCAGGGCATCGGGCTCTGCAAAGCAGACCTGTGCCCCCCACTGGATGCCCGTCCACAAGTCATAGATCTGGGCAGCAATATGGCTGAGGGGCAGGTAGCTGACCACCACCTCCTGCTGGATTTCCGCTGGCTGGATATCACCAGCCTGGCTGCCAAACTGGGCTGTCCACGTGATCTGGAGGGCAGGCAGATGAGTCCCAGCAGTGTCCACAGCCAGATCTGGCAGTGCTCACAGCTCTGACCATCCTGGGAGTTTGGAGCTACTTCTTTGGGGACCCCCAGAGCAGGTACCCTCCCAGGTAATTCTATAGCCTCTGGAAACAAACCCCCAGGGCAGGCCTCCCCTCCACCCCTTCCCTTCTCCCTTAGCTGTGTCCAGACCTGTTGGCTGTCTTACTTATCCCAGCTCCCAGAGAAGCCTCCCCAGAAGCAGATCCACCCCAGCCTACCCCACCCATCTGACCATCTGTCCTACATTGTCCTGACTCAGCATCACTCCCTTAGGGTTCCCGGTGGTGCCCGATGTGTACACTAGTACGCAGCACTGGTTGGGCTGCTGGGCATTGATGATGGCATCCAGGGCATCCTCAGGCACTTCATGCCCCAGCTCCATGAATTCTTCCATCTGTGGTCAGGCGGGGGAGAGCAACCAGTCCAGGTCAGCTGCGTGGGACCCAACAGCCCCACCTGTCACCCAGGGCCAGTATCCTACCGTATACACATTGGTCATCTTCTTTGGAGGAGGTTCTCTGTACATCACTACTGCCTTCAGATGTGGCAAACTTTTCCAGATCTGTTTTGACAGGAAAAACAAACCAGTATTCAGTAAGAAAAATGTTACTTTCTGAAAAGGAACCCCAACCTCCCACCAGCATTAGTCTGCTTGGCAGGCTCTGTGTGGCAAAGGTCTATAGGTTTCCCATCTCTGACCATTGACCCCAGCAGAACAATTGCCACGCTTTGTCCATAGACAAAGGGGAACTTGGGGGCAGTGACAGAGGGGACAGGCAGGGGAAGGGGAACCACCAAATGATGCAGGAGCTGGCCGAACGCAATGATCCAGCTGCACAATGGTGCCCTAGGCAACCATAGGTGAGAGAGGGACAGAGGAATAGGAGCATGCTAAATACTGATGTAGAGCGAGTGTTTGGAATCACTGAGTGACAAAGAAAATGTGAACAATACGCATATAGCATGCTATCTTTGTATAAGAAAGGGATACAATGTGAATATACATGTACACACATATTTGCTTATATTTGTCAAAATGAACTCTGGAACGTTGAGCCCAAAACTAATCGACTATCTGTGAGCAGAGAAAGGGAACAGGGGTAAGAAGAAAGGGGTGGGAGCAAGAACTCTTTGAGTGTATCTTATATAATTGTGATGATATAATCATGTAAATATAATAATTTGAAAAATGAAGTTTCGTGAGAGATGGAAATGATTCTTTAAGAGTTAAAAACAATCTGAAAGAAATGAAAATTATAGATCAAGTTGGTGACATAATCGTGCATATGCACCCACAGAGACACACACAGAATTACATGAAATTTTTAAACAGTGCATTTGGGTTCTTTCTTAGTGGACTGCACTGAGGGAAAAGAGAATTCCAAACCTCATTCTGTAATGTTATTATTAGGAATAATATCTACATTATTATTTGGAAATTATTTTCTAAATATTGTAGAATTAGGTTAATATTATTAGGAAGTAGGATTTTAAGTCAGATAAAAGAAATGTGAGAATGAAATAAAAGAAACTAAGTTAAATTCCAGCGTTTGAATCAGAAATGTTATTGTGAACACATGATATATGAGTGTGTGTGCACATGTGTATATGTATGTATGGTTCACATGTGAGGCAATGCAAGAAGGTTTAGAGGTGAAATGATTGGGTTATGAGAGGCTTAACTCCACAGTGAATCAATCCCCTGATAGGGATTAACTGAGTGGTAACTGAAGGCAGATAGAATGTGGCTGAGGAGGTTGGTCCCTTCCAGATATTTTTTATCTGGTGAGTGGAGTCTCTCTCTGCTTCCTGGTCATGTCCTGAGCTGCCTTCCTCTACCATACCCTTCCACCACAATGTTCTGCTTCACCTCCAGCCCCAAGGAATCAGGCTGGCTCTGTGGACTGAGACTTCTGAAACTGTGAGCCCCCAAATAAATGTTTCCTCCTCTAAAATTGTCTTTGTTAGGTCTTTTAGTCTCAGCAGTGAAAAAGCTGACTAAAACGATGTATATTCCTGAGACTTCTGATTTGGCCACAAGGGTATAATATTCTCCTTCATAAATACTATCAAACTGGAAAAAAAAAAAAAACCTACATAAAACCATCGTCTTCAGATACTAGCCACAGGCAGCGCTGTTCCCTGAGGGAAGCAAAAATGAGAGAGCCTTTGAGCTCTGCCTGCAGGCAGTGTTTGCACAGTGAGGGGGATGAGGAGAGGGAATTGGGGGCAGAATACACTGCATCCAGGCGACAGAGATTAGAGCTCAGAAGTCAAGGTGGCTCCAATGTGTGGGATAGAACCCCAGAGGGAAGAGAGCTATGCAGAGAAAGTTCCAGAAATCTTCTAGGGGGTCTTCTTGAGTTTTTGGAGATTCGTCTGCACAGACATAAGGGGGAAATCCACGAGGTTGGAGGAACAGTGAGGACTGGGCTAGAAGACACACGAGGACACACCTGGGAATTCCTCATGCTTCCACCAACCAGCCTTGTGGGACTCCTGGGGCATTAAGCCGAGAAGGGTCATGTCTACTGTGTGGAGCCAATTCCGCCTTGGTGAAGGCTAACTAGACTAGTCCCACAGAGCCTCAAAATAAAGTTTAGAGCAGAAAAAAAAAATATATTTGTAGGAAAATATCAATATATCTAACATGCATGTAATTGGAATCCTCAAAAATATTTTTTAAAATGAAAAAAATGTCTGAGAAATCTCTAAGTTGGATTAAAACTATAACTCTACCAATTCTAGAATCTCCAGCAAAAAAACACTACGAAAATCCACTCCAAGGTACAACTCAATCAAATTGCTGAAAACCAGTGATTTTGTTTTTAAGCTAGAGGGAAGGAGGGAGAGAGAGGGAATCACTTTTATTTATTTTTTCATCTGGGCTTTATTTCTACAACACTTAGCTGTGTATGTAGTGCTGGGGTTTGAACCCAGGTCCTTTCGCATGTTAGGCAAGAGCTCCAACAGCTGAGCCACCGCTCCAGCCCTGAAAACCACTGATTTTGAAAGCACCCCAAGAGATAGACACACTTGGTGGAGAGAAACAAAGATAGAACACCAGAGACTTCATACAAGAAATCATGCAAGTGGGAATGAGACTTTTAAAGTGCTGAAAGAGAAAAGGAAACTTTACTTACCCAGAATTCTAAACCAGATGAAAGTGTTTATTATTATTATTATTATTTTTAGAGAGTGAGAGAGAAAAAGAGAGAGTCAATTATGTATTTTTCATCTGGTTTTTGTTTCTCCAACACTTAATTGTGTATGTGGTGCTGGGGTTTGAACCCATGTCCTCACGCATGCCAGGCAAGCGCTCTACTGCTGAGCCACTGCTCCAGCCCCAAATCAGATGAAATTATTTTTAAAAAATGAAGGCAAAAATAAGCAATTTTTCAGATAAAGAAAAGCTGAGGATATGTGCTGCCATCCGGCCTGGAATGTCGAAGGAGGTTCTTAATCAGGAGGAAGATATCCACAAGGAATACAGAGTGTCAAAATGTGAGTAAATATTAAACATACACTTCCCTTCTATTTCTTCAAAAGACATTCAATTAGGGGCTGTAGTGGTGGCTCCGCGGTTACAGCACTTGCCCGGCAAACGCCAGTAGGCGAGTTCAAACCCCAGTACCACGTATACAATGAAGTCTCAGAGCAACAAAAGCCACATGAAAAACAAAATAAAAATTGTTTCTCTCTCTCTCTCTCTCACTGTCCCTCTCTCTTTAAAAAGAAAGATATTCAACTGTTTAAAGCAAGAATAGTAACAATATTTGGGGGGTTTATAAGCTACATAGAGGCAAAATGGAATTGTCCCACCATATCCAAGGGGGGTTGTTTCCAGGACTCCTTGTGGATACCCAAAGCTGAGGGTGCTCAAGCCCCTTGCATAAAATGGCATAATGTTTGCATATAACCTATGTACATCCTCTTGTATACTTTAATCTCTAAATGACTCATAATGCCCGATACAGTGAAAATGCAAGATAAGTGGTTGCTATACTGTAGAGTTTAAGGAATAATGAAAAGGAAAAAAGTTTGCCCATATTCATTTACAGATGCATTATTTTCCCCAACTGAGATTTAGAAACACAGATGTGGAGGTCCAACTCCATGCTGTTTTGAGTTCCACCTTATATGTGAAGTGGTATACTATTCAAGAGTATACTCTGGGGACTGGAGCAGTAGCTCAGTTGTTGGAGAGCTTGCTTGGCAAGCACAAAGACCAGGGTTCAAGCCTCAGCGCCACATACACAACTAAGTGTTGGAGAAACAAAGGTCAAATGGAAAACTAAATAAAGTTGATTCTCTCTCTCACTCTCACTGTTTAAAGAAAATCACTTTAAATATAAATATGTAGATAGGTTAAAAATAAAAGAAATTTAAAAATATATCCATACAAACATTAATGATAAGAAATCTGGTTTCTGGGCACAGAGGCACACGTGTGTATTCCCAGCAGCTTGGGAGACCGAGGCAGGAGGACTGAAAGTCCAAAGCCAGCCTCAGCAACTTAGTGAGACCCTAAGCAACTTAGGGAGATCCCGTTTCAAAATAAAATATAAAAAGGGTTGGGGATGTGGTTCAGTGGTTAAGCACCCCTGGGTTCAATTCCAAGTACAAAAAAAGAAAAAGAAAAAGAAAGAAAAAAATAAGGAAAGAAAGAAATCTGGAGTATCTGTATTATTTGAGGCAAAGAAGCTTTGGAATAAGAATTAGTCCTCATAGGGAAGGGTTAATTCATCAAGGACATAAAAATCTAAATATGCATGTGTCTAAGAATGGAGCTCCAAAATAAGTGAGATGAAAGCCGACACAGCTGAATGGAAAAGCAGATAAATCCAAAATAACAATCAGATTTCAACACTCCCTTTGTCAGTACTTTTTTTTCCTTAAAGAGAGAGGGACAGTGAGAGAGACAAAGAGAAACAACTTTAGTTTTTCACATGGCCTTAGTTGCTCCAACACTTAGTTGTGTACGTGGTGCTGGGGTTCAAACCCAGGTCCTTGTGCTCACCAGGCAAGTGCCGAAACCGCTGAGCCACCGCTCCAGCCCCTGTCAGTATTTGTTTTAACGTGTGTATTTGTGCTGCAGAGTAGTCTCTCTATCACTCAGCTATACTCCCAGCCCCCTTCTCAATGTTTAATGGAACAAACAAGCAGAAAATCCACAGGCATATAGAAGACTTGAGCAAAATTATAAGCCACCAACTAGCTTGACATAATTAATATTTATAGAATATTCTACTCAACAACCGCAAAATGGGGCTGGAGTGGTGGCTCAGAGGTTGGAGCGCTTGCCTGCACGTACTAGGACCTCAGGTTTGGACTCCAGCACCACATACACAACTGAGTGTCAGAGAAACAAGGGCCAGATGAAAAACTAAATAAAATTGATTTTTTTCTTTCTCTCTCTCTCTCTCCAAACAAAATAACAACCGAAACAAACAAACAACAACAACAACAACAAAAACCCCTGCAAACTACATATGCTTTCCAGTCCCCATGGAGCAATTGCCCAAAATGACCAGTATTCTTTCCACCACACCTGCTCTGTGCAAAGTTTCAGGTACCAAAGGCGAAGGCAAGTTCTTCCTCTGGAGAATTCCCGGTGATACATTAGTAAATGGAATCATCAGCAAATCAGCATTTTCCAGCTCTCATGAAATAACCAATCCAGACAAACAGAACCAATAGATACTAAAAGCATTAGGGAGAGGTTGCTGGGGAACATCACAATGAGAAAGAGCAGGCGATCACCACCTGGGGCCAGATGTTGCTCAGCAACACTGAGAGTGTTAGCCCTGGATCTCTGTGTGGCTTGATGCTGTGCATTATAAAACACACAGTGCCACCTATGGGTGTCCTTGCCAGAAAAGTTCTCCTAAGGACATGCAGTCCTTAGGAAATACAGAGGTTACAGAATGAGTTAACACAGCAAGAAGAAGCAGTCAGACACATCCAGGATGGGAGGCCTTAAGGAAGACCTCAAGCACCCTCAAGCTTCAGAACCCCAGAAGGGCTGGCTAAACACGTAGTAGTCCCAGAATATCTTTAATGGTGCAATAGGAGCAAAATGGAATTTGTTTTACCCTGTTTCATGAAGGACTTATAGTTGACCTCTTAGTAGGGATGTAAAATTATAGTACAATGAAGTAGAAAGAGAAGATTCGTGTTAAAAGTTGCTTTTTTTTTTTAAGAGAGAGGGATAGTGGGAGGGAAAGAGAGAAAGACAGAATCAAATTTTATTTAGTTTTTCATGTGGTCTTCGTTGCTCTGATACTTTGTTGTGTATGTGGTGCTGGGTGGGGTTTGAACCAGTGTCCTTGTGCATGCCAGACAAGCACCGGAACCGCTGAGCCACCCCTGTAGTCCCAAGACTTGCTTTATCTACAAAAAAAAAAAAAAAAAATCTACATCGGATTCATTCTAAATCAGTTCCAATGTAAGTGATAGCTGAGAGAAGGTTAGTAACTATAGTTGCTCCTCAGAAAAATATTTGTCTCCATAGTAGTTTGTCTCCATAGTAGTACATAGTCTATGAATTCTGTTGCTATTACTGTGAAAATAAGAAAAATCCTGATATTTCATATTTTTTTAGAAGTATTTTTTTGGTTTGTTTGTTTGTTGTTTTGGTACCAGAAATTGAACCCAGGGTGCTCTGCCACTAACTATATCACCAGCCCTTTTTATTTTTTTATTTTGAGACAGGATCTTTGCTAAATTGCACAGGCTGACCTTAACCTTGCAATTCTCCTACCTCCCGAATCACTGGGATTATAGGTGTGCACCATTGAACCCAGCTGAAATTTCATGCTTTGGAATGATATAAGAGTCATAGAAAAGATATCATACTACATGTAGGAATAAACAGATAAAGAACATGGAGACTCCATTTGCACATAGATATCAAATAAGTCAGCTATATATTACATCTTGGAAAGTGTGGGTGATAGAAGAGAATGTGATTATTGTGTCAGATGTATAATTAGGGCTAGAAAAAGCCCTATAAGGCTTGATTGATGAACCCCAGTACCGTGTACTCAACAAAGTGTTAGAGCAACAAAAGTCACATGAAAAACTAAATAAAACTGATTCTCTCTTATTCTCTCTTTCTATCTCTCTCTCACTGTCCCTCTGTCTTAAAAAAAAAGAATTGAATGATATAGAGTAGTCTTAGGAAGAAGCCAAAGTTTCATCATGCTGAGATATTAGATGGGACTGGTAAGTCAATGACTGAGTGGTTGATGGTTTTTATCAGTGGTTGTTTTTTTCGGTTGTTGGTCATTAAAGTTTCTATAGTTGGGCTGGGTATGGTGGTGCATGCCTATAATCCCAGCAGCTACAGAGACTGAGGAAGAACAAAGTTCCAAGCCAACCTCAGCAATTTAGGCATCAAGCAGCTTAGCAAGACCTTGTCTCAAAATAAAAATAAATAAATAAAAAGGGAAAAAAGGAGATGTAGCTCAGTGGTTAAGTGTCCCTGGGTTCAATTCCTGGTACCAAAAAAAAAGTTTCTATAGTTGAATAACAATGATGTCATTAGTCATGGTTAAATTTCATATAGGAATAATGATAATATATATTGTATTTTTATTAAGTATACTTTTTTTAAAGAAAGAGGGATGATGATGAGAGAGAGAGAGAGAGAGAAGAGAGAATCAATTTTATTTAGTGTTTCATGTGATCTTTGTTGCTCCAACACTTTGTTGTGTACGTGGTGCTGGGGTTTGAACCTGTGTACTTTTGAGTGCCAGGCAAGCACCGTAACTGCTGAGCCACCACTCTAGCCCTAAGTGTACTTTTTGTTTTAGGTTTTTGCAGGATTTTCTTCAAAGCCTCACCAATTTATGGTGGACTGGGTTTAATTATTAGTGTCCGGGGGATTGGTTGTGGAATTGTGTCATATTATGGTGGGCTTTTTTTTTAGGCTTAATAGTCTTTTTTTCAAAGAGAGAGGAGAGAAAGAGAGAGAGAGAAAGAATCACTTTTATTTATTTTTTTCTTCTGTTTTTTGTTGCTCTGACACTTAATTGTGTATGTGGTGCTGGAGTTCAAATCCGGGTCCTCATGCATGCTAAGCATGTGCAATACTGCTGAACCAATGCTCCAGCCCCCAGATTAATAGTCTTTTAAATTTATTTAGGGGGAATATTAGTAGTATTTTGGTATAGTACAGCTATTATATGGAAGAGTTCCCTGAAATTTGAGAATCTGATGCAATAATTTGAGGTGCTTTGTTATTGGGATTTTTTTTTTAAGAGAGAGAGAGGGACAGTGAGAGAGACAAAGAGAGAATAAATTTTATTTAGTTTTTTAAAATTTGGTTTTTGTTGCTCTGACACTTAGCTGTGCATGTGGTGTTGGGGTTCAAGCCCGGGTTCTTGCACATGCCAGGCAAGTGCTCTACCCACTGAGCCACTGTTTCAGCCCTGTTGTTGGGATTTTGAATGACATTATTAATAATTATATTCACAATTAGTTAAGAAACGGAAATTGTTATTGAATTTAAGAATTTAGAGGATTGTTTGAAGGTGAAGAGCTTGGTTTCATTCATGAAGATTTTATAGGTTTGGCTTCATTGTATAGTTGCGAAAATTGGTTAATAGTTGTAGCTGGTTGATCTTTATTTGTTAGTATTTTCTTTTCCTTTTTTATACGAGGGATTAAACCCAGGGGCACTTAACCACTGAGCAACATCCCCAGCCCTTTTTATTTTTTATTTTGAGACAGAGTTTAGCTAAGTAGCTTAGGTCCTTGATAAGTTGCTGAGGCTGGCTTTGAATTTGCAACACTCTTGCCTCAGCCTCCGGAGCCGCTGTGATTATAGGTGTGCACCACCACATTTGGCTCAATGTGCTGTTTGATACAGGTATGTGTTGTGTGAGAATCACATCAGGGTAATTCTCATACCTGTCACCTCATACATTCATCACATCCTTGTGTTGAGAACATTTGAAATCCTCAATTCTAGCTATTTTGAAAGGGAGATTCTTAGAGGATACAATTTCCATTTTGCAATGGAAAGACTTTTGGAGATGGACAGTGGTGCTGTTGTACAACAATATGAATGTCTGTAACATCGCTACATGCTTAAAAATGGTTATGGTGGTGAATTTTATGTTATGTGTATTTTATTGCAATAAAAATCGGGGAAAAATATATTGTATTAGATAATATAAAAGAATTATTTCACTTGTGTTAAATGTGGTAAAGTTACAATGATTATTTGAGAAAGATTTCACATTTTTTTTTAGAAATGCATGTTGAAGTATTCAGGGAATGAAATGACATAAAAAACTGCCTTTATGTCAACAACAACAACAACAACAACAACAAAAACCCACTTCAAGATACTGATGTTATTCTTCTCAGATATTTAAAAACCAATTCTCAAATTCATTTGGAATAACAAGAAACCTAGAATAGTCAAAACATTACTAAGAAAGAAAATGAAAAAAGAGGTTTTGCAATACTATTTCTAAAATTATACTATAGAACTGTAGTAACAAAAACAGCATGGTATTGGTATCAAAGTAGGCATGAAGACCAATGGAATAGAATAGAAGACTCTGAGACAAATCCACAAATCTTTAAACATCTAATATTTGACAAAAGGGGAGTCAAAATATAATATGGAGGAATGACAGCCTATTCAACAAATGGTGCTGGACAAATGGACAGCCACTTGCAGAAAGTTGAACTTAGATCCTTCTCTGTCACCTTGCACAAAAATCAAATAAAAATGAATCAAGGAACTAGGAATTAGTTCCTGCTAGAAGAAAAAGTAGGAGCAACACTCCAGCATATGGGAGCAGGCAATGACTTTCTCAACAAGACTCCCAAAGCTAAAGAATTAAAATTAAGAATCAATGAGTGGGGCTGGAGTGGTGGCTCAGCGGTTTCGGAGCTTGCCTGGCAAGCACGAGGACCTGGGTTCAAACCCCAGGACCACGTACACAACTAAGTGTTGGAGCAACTAAGGCCATGTGAAAAACTAAATAAAGTTGTTTCTCTCTTTCTCTGTCTCTCTCACTGTCCCTCTCTCTTTAAAAAAAAAAAAAAAATATATATATATATATATATATAAAAGAATCAATGAATGGGGGCTGGAGCAGTGGCTTAGCAGTTATAGCTCCATGTACACAACAAAGTCTTAGAGCAGTGAAAGGCATGTGAAAAACTAAATAAAATTGATTCTCTCTCTCTCTCTCTCTCTGTCCCTCTCTCTTTTAAAAAAAAATCAATGAGTGGACAGCCATTAAACTTAAAAGTTTCTGCTCAGCCAAGGAATTGGTCCAAATTGTCAAGATACAACCTACAGAATAGGAGATAATCACAAACTGTGATTCCTCCAACAGGGGACTAATATCCAAAATTTACAAAGAACTCAAAAAACTTAATTCCAAAACCACAAACAAGGCAATCAATAAATGGGCCAGAGAGCCAAACAGAAACTTCTCAGCAGAGGAAATCAAGCAAGCCAATGAATGCATGAGAAAGTGTTCTAAATCACTAGTAATCAGAGAAATGCAAATCAAAACTACATTAAGATTTCGCCTCATTCTAGCCAGATTGGCAAAGATGAAGAACATAAACAATAACAGATGCTCGAAGGGTTGTGGGGAGATAGGAACACTAGCACACTGTTGGTGGAATTGCAGACTGGTACAGCCCCTCTGGAAAGCAGTGTGGAGACTCCTCAGAAAATTAGGGATGGAACCACCATATGACCCAGCAATCCCTCTTCTGGGTATTTTACCAGAAGAGATAGAATCAGCACATTACAGTGACACAGCAAAATCAATGTTCATAGCAGCTCAATTTACAGTAGCTAAATTATGGAATCAACCCAGATGCCTGTCACTGAATGAATGGATCCAAAAGTAGTGATTATATATATCTATATCTATATATCTATATCTATCATCTATCTATCTATCTATCTATCTATCTATCTATCTATATATCTCCTTTTACCTTCAAATGCTGCGATATCGTTTCTAATAGCTAAGTAGAATTCCATTGTATTCAAATGCTGCAATATCGTTGTTTCTAATAGCTGAGTAGAAACAACGATATTGCAGCATTTGAAGGTAAAAGGATGGCAATGAACATTAAGCTGAGCAAAATTAGCCAAACCCAGAGACTCAATGGTCAAATGTTTTCCCTCATTTGTGGAGGCTAGAGCAAAACCCAGGCTTGGGTTTCTTTTTCTTTCTTTCTTTTTTTGTTTTGTTTTTTTTTGTTTGTTTGTTTGTTTTCAGGCTTTTGTTTCTTAAGCTACCAGATTCTGCTGTGGGTGGGAATATGGAGGAATGTAAGGCTCCTTCTCGGAAGGCTGAGAGGATTAATCACTGGGTATGTGAGCTCAGGCCCCTGACAGCTTGGCTTCTAGGCAGATCTTAGACCTACAAGGCCTCAGGCTGAAGGTGGCCTGGAGCAGGCATAAGTCAGCCCCTGGCTGGGACTGAAAGGGACTGACTCAGGAACTAGCCCTTCAAGGCTACTGGGGTCTCTGAGGCCTGAGAACCTGAGGACATCTTTGACACATTAAGTCTGGGTGCCTGGGTGTCCAGTACTGGGGTATCTTTGCTGACCACTATCAAGGGCATTGGGGAAGAGTGAGAAGGAAGTCCTGAGGACTGAGAGATTCACTGGGGGCCACATAATCTACATTCATTGTCCCCTCCCAGTTTTAAGGATATATCCATGTCAGACAGAATGGAGATTTTCAGAATGAGAGATCCCAAAAACATAAGGTTCAAAAGGAGTAGAGGGTACACTCACATGGCTTAGAGCAAGCCCTGGGAGAGTTCCAGAACCTAAGCATAGGACCAGCTGACTACAAGATGCAAATGTGGGGCCCCTTGTTCTAGCCTCTCTGAGACTTTCAAGATGGTGGCAGCAGAGCACTAAATCAAGCTCTAAGTCCTGCACCACTGTGTGGGTCATGCCCCCATGAAGCCAATCCTGCTCTTGAGGAGCTGTCCCTTAGGTTGCTAACTCATGACTAGTGGAGTGTGGCCTCTCTCTGTTCCCTTCCCATAGTTTTCTGTGCTCTAGGGCCTATACGGAGCTGGCCTCAACCTATGCATTTCCTTCTGGTGCCTTCCCAAGGAGGAGCAGCTGTGTTGTGCCTCAGTTTCTTACTGGGGTACACAGAGTAGTCTCTGAGGTCTTCCTAAGGCTTCTCATTTTGTAGTGAGCTAGCAGTTCCTAGTTCTTAGCCTGGGATGCTCAGAGCCTTACCTGAGGTGGTATTTTAAGCCTTTCTCAGTATGGGAATGCCCTCTAAGAGATCCTGCCCCAAGGGTCTGGGCCACAGCCTGGGCCTGCCCTGAGAAGGAATTCTGCTGCCATTAGCTGGGGAATGATCAGCCCCAGCTTGCTTTTTTCTTTCAGGCTTAAGGATATGTCCCACTAGGGATGAGGGAAAGCACCCCCCCTCCCGGCCTCTCTGGGAATCAGGTCCCATGGCCCTGGAAAGCTGGAGACCACTTGACTGTCAGATATGGATGAGGAGGCTGAAGCCCAGGTGACATCTCCAGAATCAGAGCCAAGCCAATGAGTCAATCTGAGGCCTCCTCTGGAATGCAGGGAGATCTGGAGGGGGCTCACAGGCTGACAGGTACAGTTGGGGAAAGTGTCACCAGGTCATTGCTGCCCAGAATGGAGTACATGGGATGGAACCATTCACTGACCAGCTTTAAGTGAATTAGGGGGCATTGTCAATGCTCCAGAAAAGACCCCGTTGGCTCAAGAGGTACTTTGAGCTCCTTCTATGGCCCTTCTTTGGAAGACCCTTAGGTGCTTTCAGTGACTTGGTTCCACCCCTACCCTTTTACAGCTCTCACGCCCATTCCCACTTAGACTTAATGACTCTATGTCAGCCCTGAACAGCCCACATGCACACATCCCTTCCACCAGCAGGGGGCCCCCAGCACCCATCACTCTTGCTTCTCTTCTGGGGAGACTGTTTTGAAGGGGCAGCTATGGGAAGTACTGCGCTGGCTAAGAGTTGTAGCCTAAGGCCCTATCACCCACTTCTTGGGTGACCTGGTCCCTTTAGCTTTCTGTGCCTCAATTTCCTGACGTATCAAATGAGTAGGTAACCACTGTCCTGCCTTGCTCCAGGTATGGGTGTAGGTTGTGGGAGATTGGATTTACGGTTGAGGATTAGGGGAGACTCTGAAGGGGAGGGTGGGAGCATCCTTTGTGTGTTGGAGTCCATGAGAACAGCCGGCCTCTGACCCTACCCCCACTTCCCCCTTCCCCCAAACCTTCAGGATCTTCTCCAGCTGCTTCTGTGTGTCAACCACGATGATGTTGGCGCGGCAGTCATGGGCGATGTATTGGCATGCCTCAGGGGAGCTGGTCGTGTAGATGCCGGTGACAATGCCACTGGAGGAGATCCAGGTTTCACCTTGCCTCCACTCCCCCCATACCTATATCCCCTGGCCCCAGAAAGCTCCCATGACTCGAGCAGCTGCCGCTCCTGTCATCTCAGCCCAGCTGCCTCAGGCAGGTAGAGTGGGGGAAAAGGCAGTCCAGGAGAAGGCCCCAGGGAGGGAAGGATGTTGGGAGTCAGGTGGGGGGGGTCTACAAAGAGAAAATGACCCTCCTTCTACTTTCTGCCTGCCATCAACCCACTAGCGATTCCACCCCTACCCAGCCACTTACCCTGCAAATACTGTACCCACTGCAGAGAAGAACCACTCCGGGGAGTTGAAGCCGAGGATGGCCACACTGTGGGCTCGCTCCAAGCCAAGCTCCAGGTCAAAGGCAGATAGTGTAGGTCAGCCAGGCAGGGAAGGGAGCCTCTCCATCCCCTGGTATCCTGGGACCTTGCAGGCCCATCTCAGGGTTGACCCAGTCAGAGAATCCCCTGGGGGATCACTCAACAGCCTTTGCTGCCCTCTCTTGGGGCTTTCCTAGGGAATCCAGCCTCTCAGTCTAGCACACTAGTCTTCCCAGCCCTCCTTGAATGTGATAACAAATGTAAAGTTCATATGGAGTTCCTGGCACATGTAAAGGCTCAGTAAATATGAAATCCTTAGTAGAGGGCCCAGCATAATGTATTAGTTCAATGAATGGGACTTGTTTTAAGGTTATGGTTTCTAAGGGTCTCGTTTGGCAAGGAGTCAGGAAGCAGCCCTGTGAGGGCTCAAGCTGGAAGTCAGGGCTGGGGAGAGGAAAGGACCTGCCAGGACCCCTCACCTTCAGGAAGCTCTTTGCGACTTTGCGGGCAATCAGGTAGTACTGAGAATAGGAGATGCGCTCCCACTTGTCCTGGCGCTTGAAACCCAGAGCATTGAGGTTCCCATACTTGTCCAGGGCCTCGTAGAACATCCGATGCACTGTGTACGGAGGCTGTGGGCAGTTGGGGTCCAAGCGCAAGCGGACCCGACCATCGGCCCGGGTGGTCCATAGTGCTTCCTCTGCAGGGAAGAGACCACAGCTTGAGGTTGTCTCCAGGGGAATTCCTCCTGCCTTGGGAAGAGCTTCCAGCCCTACAGAGCTGGAGGAGGGGGGCTGGACTCAGCCTTGAAGGATGAGCAAAGCTTTGGGATGCAGCAAGGAAGAGGAGGAGGAACAGCTAGAGGAGAGCTGGGGGTCCCAGGGGCGCTGAACTTCCAGACCTCTATTATCCCAGCTGGAGTTTGCTTCCCAAGGTTGGGTGGCTGGAAATGGAACTTTCACTGCCTTGGAAGAGTAGGAGTGTCAGAGCTCCAGGGTTTTCTTGCCTTCTGGGAATGAGTGGGGACAGACCCAGTAGGACCAAAGGTCAAAGCACTATAGAGAGTGAGAGGATCATCCCAAGGATCTTGGGGGTGGTGGGCTGGAAACCAGCAGGCCCTGCTCCCTAGTGTGCAAAGTCTCCAGTGCTAGGAAATAACAGCAGCAGCCTGCTCGTTCTCCCTCTCGTGGGCTCCCTCAACCAGTCTTCTCAGGATGGGTTTGTAGAGCCCCCTTTCTCATATGGGCAGCTGCAGCTCCGACAGGTCAGGCACTTTCCCAAGGCCACACACCAAGGGGTGGCAGAGTCAGGATTCAAACTCAGGTGTGCCTGATGCCTTAGCCTATACTTGGGACACCTTCTGGGGCACCACCCAGGCTTCGTGGGTCAGATGGCTTTCTAACTCTGTGTGGTGGGTGGGGTCACAGACTGACTGTTTAGTATGAGAGATTTCAGGCCATCCTCTCACCCCTGAGTCTGTTTCCTCAGAGTAAATGTGAGAATTCCGTTCTCTGGGTAAGTATGAAAGTTGAAAGAAATAGTGTAGATGAAAGAGCCTTGGTATATAGTTCGTGCTCAGTAAATGCACTTTCTTTCTTCCTCCATTTCCAAGTTCTTCAAATTGTTTACAAAGGAAGGTTGGATGGATGATCTGGACCCTATGGGTCTCCTTTCCCTGGGGCAATGCAGGTCATTCTAGAAGATGACCACAGGTTGGGGAGGGAGGTGTATGTTGGCCAGGACAAATGGGGCTGTACTGCCACCTGCTAGCCATTCTTCTACCAATTGTCCATTTTGAAGGTGGCACTAACAGGGTGCCTTGTCACTGGTCCTTATCCAAGTTAGTGGACTGGATGCCCTCATTCCTCTTTGATACTCTCAGGTCGCTTCCTCCTGAGGCATTTGTAGAAGCTCATGTTCCACTGCACTCACCTGCTCCCCAAGGTTGCAAAGGCAAACAGAGGTAAGTTCAAGCCTTGTGATCTGTTGCTAAATCCTTCCTCCAGCCAAATGTTTTAACTCGAACATTCAATATCTTTTTTAAAAAAACGTTTTCTCTCAGTTTGCTTTATTTATTTTTATGTAGTGCTGAGGATCAAACCTAGTGCCTCACATGAGCTAGGCAAATGTTCTACCACTGAGCTGCAACCCTAGTCCTCATTATCTTTCTTTTTTAAGAAAGAGAGAGAGAGAGAGAGGATATCAGTTTCATCCACCCTTTTATCTGGCTTTGGTATATCTGACACTTAGTTTTGTATGTGGTCTTGGGGTTTGAACCCAGGTCCTCACTCATACCAGGCAAGCGCTCCAACTGCTGAGCCACTGCTCCTGTCCCTCATCATCTTTTTTTAATGACAAAAATATAATACTTGCTCTAAGAAATATGAAACAATTCAGAAGACTATGATATAAAATATATAGTAGGTTTATATATTCTTTATTCAAATATATGGTATGTTTCTCTCTCTCTCTCTCTTTTGTAGCAGGGATTGAACTCAGGGGTGCTTAACCGTGGAGCTACATCCCCAGCCTGTTTTATTTTTTGTTTTGATACACAGTCTTGCTAAGTTGCTCAGGGCTTTGCTAAATTGCTGAGGCTGTCTTTGAACTTGCAATACTCTTGTGTTGGCCTCCTGAGCCATGGGATTATAGGTGTGTGCCCAACTAAAGCTAGGTTTTATTTGGTTGTTACTGCAGTTATTGTTTTTGTTTTTTGTTTTTTGTTTTGTTTTTCTTTTGCAGTGCTGGGGATGGGATGCCCAGGGCCTCAGCAAGCTGGGCAAGTGCTCTACAACTGAGCCACACCCGAGCCCTGCTATTGTTTCTTTATTACAAAGAGGGAAGGTCATGCTATTAGTATATTAATCAGGGTAGCAAACCCAAAATACCCATGAGATGTTTTGGTGGCTAATATATCAACACCATAATAAATAATGTATAATAGTAAATAATAAATGAATGGTGTGCTCCAGAATTTGCAAATGAAACCAGAGTTACTGTCTTTATTTCCACAAAGAAACAGGCCCCTCTCATTTTCCTTGAGATGCGTGGCCCTTGACATCATCTTTTGTTTCTCTGCCTTTGATAAAGACTCTGAGGAGTGAGATATTTCTCTATCATAAGAAAAGCTATTAAGTTCCAGAGATCTATTATACACATGATGACTATAGTTAATGACAACATGTTATATTTCTGTGTTCTCATCACACACACACACAAAATTAGTCTGGGAAATAATGCATATATTAACTAGCTCAGCTCAACCATTTTACAATGTGTACATATTTCAAAACATATTGTCCACCAAAAATACATACGGTTGTAATACGTTGATTAAAAACAGAAGTAAAATGAATTGAAAAGGGAAACAAAGTTGTAATACAAAGGCAATGATAATTGTACCAATCCAGCCTCAGTTTCAGGGAGACAGTAACGACTGGTGGGGACTGAGAGGTGGGAGAGTGCGTGCCCCATCCAAAAGGTACTCTGCCCCTCAGCTGTATGATTTGGTGCCCAACAGGAATGGAGAACAAGAGTTACTAGAAATCTGAGTGTTTATATTATTAAGAATGTATTATTTTCATTTGAATATTTAAATATTTAAAAAAATATGATGCAGACTGAATCAAACACAGCCATTAGCCAAATAGTTCCTCTTTGGGTCTGGTGACATTCATGTGTCTCTTTTCATGTGTGGCTGCATAATCTGCTGGGTATTTTTTTTACCTTATCATAGTTTGCTCAACTACTTCACTATTGAAGGACTTGGGTGTTTTCCAGGTTTTATGATTGGTATCACTGGATCAGAAGGAAATGCTTAAAAATTTGGGGGGGATGAGTGTGGTAGCACACACCTGTAATACCAACAATGGGAGGTTGAGGCAGGAGGATCACAAGTTCAAAGCCAGCCTTAGCAACTTAGTGAGGCCCTAAGCAACTTAACAAGACCCTGTCTCAAAATAAAAAACTAAAAAGGGTTAGGAATTTGTCTAAGCACCCCTGGATTCAATCTCTGATACAAAAAAAAAAAATTGGGGGGCTGGAGCGGTGGCTCAGCGGTTTCGGAGCTTGCCTTGTAAGCTTGAGGACCCGGGTTCAAACCCCAGCACCACGTACACAACTGAGTGTTGGAGCAACTAAGGCCATGTGAAAACCTAAATAAAGTTGTTTCTCTCTTTCTCTCTCTCTCTCACTGTCCCTCTTTCTTTAAAAAAAAAAAAAATTGGGAGATGAAAATAAGGGGTCTAACTCAAGGCCTCTTGCATGCTAAGCATGGGCTTGACCATTGAGTTACATCTCCGGAACTTTAAAAAATTTGAAGGACACTTTTGGACAGAGTTCTTCATCTAATCTTTCCTCTTCTATTAGCTACCACTCTGTCTTTTCCTGTTTTTCTTTCCTGGCGCCTATGGTTCTATGTGTTGTCATCTCACATTCGTGTTGCAATGGGAAGGGAAGGAGGGTTGATTGGTCTGCGGGTCCAATCTCATCTTAACCCAGCTGTTACATAATGGTGATGAGAGCTCTGGTCCCTGTAAAACCCCATAATAAGGCAGCAAGGCTCACTGGCCAGCAGCATGGCCCGTCCCTCTTTGTCCATCGGCCCAGCCCAGACAGTAGGACTTGCTGAGCCCCTAGAGCAGCTGGAAGAGGAGACCCCATGGGGAAGGGCCTGCCTTCACTCTCCCTGAGGGCCTAGTCATTCTCTTCCTCTTGAGGGCTTTAAAATGGTCACAGCTTCTACCAAGCCTTGCCACGTGGGCTGTATTGTCATCTTGTGTGACCACAATTTTTTGTCACCTCCTACCTAAAGCTACCAGTTTCAGAGAGGCTAAGTGCGGGGCTGAGCTGGGTGGCAGGCTTGGGATCCAAAGCCACACAGTCTGACACCCAAATTTTCATGTTCTCATCAGGCACGCTGCCACAGGTGGTGGGCTTCCCGGCAAACCCCAGCACCCACATTCTCCTACCTAAGTCCTGTGTTGGGGTCCAAACTGGTTGACCTTGGCAACCTTGGTTTCCAGTTACTGGCCTTTGCAACATTCCTGAGGCACCTGGGGTGACCTTTCTAACTCAGAGTTGACCTGCTCCAAAGCCTCCCTCAGCATTCACAGGGTGGGTCCACACCACTGCCCCTCAGCCAGGCTCTCCACAAAGGGGCTCCCTTACCTTTCCCAGCCTCAACGCACCCTTACAGCCAGCTTTTCCAGTTCCCCTTCACTGCCTGCCTCTGTGCCTTTGCCTGTGATCCGACTCTGGCTGGAATGCCCTTTCCTCTGTCACTCAGTCACGATCTATGTGGGCCTCCTCACAGGAGATTTTGGTGCCTGAGTCCTGGTCCAGCTGCCTCTCCCGCCACACTGGAACTCTCCAGGGCAGGTTGTATCCCTGGGTCCTGACTGCTAGCAGCAGCCTGGCCCAGAGCAGAGGCCAGTGGGAATTTAGGGAAGAAGTAATTGGCCTCTCTCCCATCCCAGTTCCAGGAAAACTGGACCAAGTATATCAAAGGGACTCAGGCCTTTATCTGTCCCCTCCTCATCCTTGCCCCTGAGGATAGCCTGACCATGGGGCAGGACATTTTGCTGTCCAGGTGCAGTGAGAGATGGGCCTGCAGAGCAGATGCCCATGGTAGGACATGCCATCCTGTAGGGCCCTGTGAGGCCCTCTCCTGTTCAGTGTCACTCTGTCCTAAGTTCACCACACCTCACTGCCTTTCAGTTTCTGAGTCAACTGCTGAGACTGCCCTTGGACTTGAGAACTGCCGGAAGGGAAGATAAAAAAATCTCCCAGCCAGGGTGCTTAGTCCTCCCCACTTCTCAAGTCCACACATTCCACAGTTCACACCATGCCCTCGTTCAACCTCCAGCTCTGCGGTAAAGAAGAAATCTCTGAACAATGAGTCAGAAGGCCTTGGCTCAGGCTTTAGCTATCAGCAAGGTGTGCCAAATGCAGGAAAGAGCAATCAGAAGAGTCCCTTCCCCACAGGTGCTGAGCCTTTGATAGTGGCCCTGCTACCCAGCCACGTGAGTGAGTTCAGGGCTCCAAGCCCTGGCCACAGGCCCGTGAGGTTACTGTGCAGGAACACAGACCAGCAGGAGTGTTCTGTGTAGGTGGCGACTGACACAATCAGAGCCTGTCTCTTCCAGAGTTTGGAAGTAACTTTGCAGAGATTAGAATGAACAAGCTGAGAGAATAAGGTGGTAGAAATCAGAGTATAGGGTGTGAAGTGGACAGAAGCAGGCAGAACTAACGGTGCAGAGAGGAACCATGGGGCTCCATGCAAGGTTGTACCTGAATTGATACCCCTGTCCTAGGGGTGATTGGTAATGCGTATCAAAGGGCTTGAAAAAGCCCTTTGGAACCAGTGTGATGCTTTTAAGAAGTTATGCAAAGGAGACAACCAGAGACAAGTATTGCAAGAATGTGTAGATGGGTATCTTTATAGCTCTGTAAGGGGCAAACAGCCCCAGTGTCCAATAGGGGACTGGTGAAATTCATTGTGGTGGAGTCATATCATGGATTCCCATGTAGTCATTAAAACAAGATATTAAAAAAAAAAAAAAAACCCCAGCAGCTCAGGAGGCTGAGGCAGGAGGATTACAAGTGCAAAGCGAGTCTCAGCCACTTAGTGAGAATCTAAGCAATTTAGCAAAACCCTCTCTCAAAATAAAAATAGAACAAGGGCTGGGGATGTGGCTCAATGGTAAAGTGCTCCTGGGTTCAATCCTTGGTACAAAAAAAATAAAAAAGAAATACTTGACATGAGGAAATGTTCTCAGTACAACATCAAGTGAAAAAAGGAGTAGCGCACATAAAATGCGCAGACAAAATGGAAAACATCTGGGGCTGGAGCAGTGGCTCAGCGGTTGTGGCGCTTGCCTGGCATTTGGGAGGACACAGATTCGAACTCCAGCACCACATACATAGCTAAGTGCTGGAGCAAAGAAAACCAGATGAAAAACTAAATAAAATTTACTCCCCCCCCCCACTGTTCCCCTCTCTCTAAAAAAAAGAAAAGGAAAGGAAAGACAACCTCTGCATCACTGTAGCATTGCTGAGACTAGCTAGCACATTGTGGAGTGTAAGACATGGCTTTCTAACCTTTCCAACTAGACTCAGCTTCTGATGTAAGCACTGGACTTGCAATAGGTGCTAGCCAAGAAATAAATAAAATTAAGCATGTGATACTTCTAGCTCCCTTAGGAGTGGAGTCTGAGACCTCAGCTGGATGGATCATCCTTGAGAAGTGGGAGCAGGGAGCATACGGTACCTCAGAGAGGGTGCTTTTACAGGTAAGGAAACTGAACCCTGGAAGAGGTATGGATGGCCAATATCACAGCAAATTAGGGGCAGGGTTGGGAC
Source organism: Aplodontia rufa (assembly GCA_004027875.1). Taxonomy (NCBI): domain Eukaryota; kingdom Metazoa; phylum Chordata; class Mammalia; order Rodentia; family Aplodontiidae; genus Aplodontia; species Aplodontia rufa. The sequence goes on from PVKS010000150.1 coordinate 228,000, forward strand.
AAGATCTCAATTGGTCTTGGCAGTTGCCTTGTGGCCAGTGACTGGGGGGGCTGGTCATTGAACGTGGTATAGCCATGGGCTATGGCAGGCTGCTCAGAACTAAGCAGGAGGGAGGAATCATCAGCCAGCATAGGTCTGCTACGGGTACCTCTCAGCTTGCCTGTCTAGGGGTGATCTGCTAGGGCAGGAGAGACTAAAGAAATCAGGTTGGGGGCTCAGTGGTTATGGCGCTTGTCTGGCATGCACAAGGACACTGGTTCAAGCCCCAGCACCATGTCACAATGAAGTGTTGGAGCAATGGAAAACACATGAAAAACTAAATAAAGTTGATTGATTTTCTCTCTCTCTCTCACTGTCCCTCTCTCTTTAAGAATCAATCAATCAATCAATCAATCAGGTTGTGCTGTTAGTCCTTACAGTGCCCACTGTCTCTCCTGTCAATGTTCAATGGGGCACAGCCATAATCTCTGCCCAAACCAAGATCACTGCTGCAGTGGCAGCCAAGAGCACTGACAGGATCCGGTCGAGGTCTCTAGCTGACTTCAAAAGGCAAGCAATGGGGCTGGAGCAATGGCTCAGTGGTATCACGCTTGCCTGGCATGCATGAGGACCTGGGTTTGAACCCCAGCACCACATACACAACTAAGTGTCAGAGCAAAGAAAACCAGATGAAAAACTAAATAAAATTGATTCTCTCTCTCTTAAAAAAAAAAAAAAGGCAACCAGCAACCATATCTAAAATCTAAAATGAAAATGCAGCTGGGAACCCAGCTAGCCAGCAGCCTGTGCCGACCACCACAGCCCCTGTAACAGCTCAGACACCCCACCCACAAAAGCCAGGCAGCTGAGTTGCTGCAGGTGGGGTTTCCATAGGCCCAGTTTTGTTTTATCTGCCACCTCCCTCTTCCTCCTGCTCCCTCTCATGTTAACCTCTTGTCTTGACCTGACCCTGGCCTATCTCTTATCAATCTGCCCTCTGTGCTGGGAGCAGCTGGACAGACAGGGATCTGTGTTCATCGGGGTTCTGGCAGGACGGCATCTGAATGGCAGAGGAAATCACTCAGTTTGCTGAGGAGAGAAACACTAGTTCAGAGATGGGGAGGCCTGGGGTGTTTTATGTAGTCTGTGGGAACAGTTTTAGCAAAGAAGTGTATTGTGCAGATGGAGGGACAGGACAAGGTGTCACTCTGGCTTCAGACTGATCTCTCTCCAAGAATACTCCATCAGGGCACCAGAACCTGCAGCCCCCTCCTCCAGTCGCAATTTAGGAACCAGCCCCAGGAGGGCTTCTCTCCTGTGCTGAGGGCCTTTGGAGCCTGCTCAGCCCATGCCAGGCACTCTTGGGAATATAAGGAGGAAGAAGTCACACTGGCCTTAGGACATGATGAGATAAAGACAAGACTGGCACAGAATGGACTGTCAGGACCTTGGCAATGCTGCACAGAATGTACTGGCCAAATAGCTGGTGATTTTGTTCCTCTGTGCTTGGTGGGAGAGGACCCTACAGCTGCCAGCCACTCCCCAGCCTTCTCGCTGAAGGGTCAAGAGCTCTGAGTTTGTGCCACTACAGCATAGTGACTCTGAACAGAGAAAGCCCTGCCATCCCTGGGCCTGTTTCCCTATCTGAATTACAATGAGGGTAGACAAGATGATCTCTACAAGATCCTCTCCCCAGCTCATTTCCCTAGCTTTTTTAGCTGACCCCCAAGGTTTCACATATCCAGGCCTGGGCCTCTGAGTTGGAGTGCGGAGATGGGCTGAGCTGCCCCCATAGTGGGCCTGCTTGGGAGATGCACAGGGGACCCCAGGCTGAATTGCCACCTGATGGAGAGGAGTGAGGTCTGGGAGACGGGCAGGTGGACAGTAGGTGGAGAACACCAAGCAGAATCTGAAGAATGTCTAGGCAAGGGCAGAGTGGGTTCCTTGACCTCTGCAGAAAGGTCTCTCCAAGGATCCCAAATAGCTAGCAGGGTATGGATCACCACCTGCTCCCATCTCACACTATAGGAATCATCTATCCTTGTTTCCTCCCCCACCTCTGGGAAGTCCTGCCTACCTTCCTCCAGCCCCACCCCCACCAGAGCCTGAAGCAACTGTAGGTCCTTTGCCTCCTTCTGTCCCTTGGGCCTCTTCTTGGTCTCCAGGCTCAGACTTGGAGCTGGGACAAGGTAGTATCCTGCTCCTTCCTGCCTCCTAGCTCCTAGCTCCATCCAGAAACCCCACTTTCATCCTTGGGACATTGAGGAGGGTAGGAGCAAGGGACAGAAGCCTCTAAGAGCCTTCCTGGCCTGCAAACGAAGCAGGACTGAGCACCCGGTTTCTCAGTGCTCCTAAGTGGGTACAGGAGTTTCCTAGGGACAGAGGGTGGAAAGCCAGCCTTGGCCAGCATCTCTAACAGCTCTGTCCCAGAAGCTGCTCTCTCTGGGCCCCCTCCCCTTCTTCAGCTTGGGTTCATGCACAACCTAGAGAGGACTAGAAAGAAATGTGTCTCAGGACCTGGCACAAGGCTGCCTTTGTGTGGAGGTCAGATTCCAGAGCTCTGTGGCCTGGCTCAGTAGGGCTGCTCCCTGGGAGTACAGCTGTTTGGGTAGCTTGCAGCCCAGCCTGGGGACCAGAGTGTAGGGACCCTCAAACTTCTTGGGGATTCCAGGAGACTAAGGAGGCTCCAAGGACTCCAGGTAAACCTTGATTCCTATAGGCAAGACTCTAAGAATTCCTCTGAGAGGCTACCAGCTCAGTAGTAGGTGGAGTGGAAGCAGGGGCTGGCCAGAGTTGGAGGGGGCCATACTGTGCATGATGCAGCCTCGGCCCCAACGAGACAGGATGGTAGCTCAGAGCTCCACCTCTAGTAAGCTGCGTATGCAAAGAAAACCACTAAGCCTCTCTGAGCTTTTCCCTCTCTTGAAGGAATGATAAACATGCCTTCCCCATGGCTGCTATAAGAAGAAAAAATGGAATATATGGAAGTCCCAGGCCGTACTAAATGTTCAGTGAAAATTTCCTGCAGAAGGGGTACTTTTGCAGGAAAGAAGAACACTCAGCCCTATCCCTACCCTGCAGATGCCCCTTCCCAAGTCTCTGAAATGGAAAGCTGCCTTTTCTCAATCTTATGAAAAATGCTTTGAGAAAGAGCAGCTTCAAGGCCACTCTGAACCTGTGACCGCTCCCATCACTCCCTCCAGCAGTGCCTAGAGCCCAGGGCCCTGGAACTTCTGGGCAGAAATCGAAGTAAAGGACTCCAAACCTAGCTTAAGGTCGGGCACACAGTGGGCACTCAATCTATGCGGCCCCATCCCAGAACTTCCTCCTTACCCAGGGTACCTGGGATGCATGAGAGGGGACTGGGTAGAATGAGGCCACGTGCCAGGCCTGGGGGAGCCCAGGAGACCTGCTCGGCACTGTCAGGGGCATCACTGAGGGTTCCTTGGGACTCTCTGCTTTCAGTGCTTGTTGATGGCCATGGTGCCCAAAGCCTCTTTAACTCCTCCCAGGCTGTCCCTTCCTTTTTGCACCAGCCCCAAATGCTGAGCACTCAAGGGTAGACCATGTAATTCAGATCCAGGCCCAGATGAACAAAAGATTCCAAGGACAGCTGAAGGCCCTGCTCACTCATGGGACTCCTTGTTCCCCTGGTTCCTAGAGCACAGGGCTGCCTTCCTCCACCTATCCTGCCTAAGACCCCGGGCTTGTCTGCTCTCAGACTGGCAGTTCTTCAGGGGCAGAAATGAAAGTAGTCCCAAAAGCCCAGCACAGAGGAGGAGGTTCTGGTGCACATTTAGCCAGACCATCCCTGACAGTTTCCTGTAGTCCTGATACACTAGACTGTGGTGGCCTTGCCACCACCCTGCAGTTGCTTACCCAGTCCCCTGTCCCCATTTTACACCTGTCCCAGCTACTCAGATGGCACCTTCTCTGGGAATGCCTACCCTGCTTGTTTAAAACCTGCCCACTCCCGTGCTATTGCAGGTCTGTCTGTGATAGCGATTCTGATTGAACAAACGAGGCAAAGGGTGCTCTAGGCACTTTTTGAGCGCTCCAGGGGACACTGAATTGCCACATTGGCTTCCTTCCTGCCACTTGAGTTGCAAGAATACCAGTGCTACCATCCATACCTAGCTCTTCCCGAGACCCAGGCCTTTACTGCGCCCAAGCCCCTGATATTGACACCTGCCCCTCGAGTACCCCAGAGATGCAATTAGGGATTCTCAGGTGTCTGGATTGGACCAGCAGTGGGCTGCCTGAGGAGGCCAGGCAAGTCAGTGGGGTGCCCCAGCTCCTGGGAGGACAGACACTGAGCCTCCCTGGGCCCTGCCAGCCCCCCTCCTGGCCTCCTCATTAGGTCTGAAGCCAGGGGTCCTCTCCTTGGCCCACTTCCTTCTTTGCCTCTGAGGAAGGGCATGAGAGGCAATGTCCACAGCCCAAAGGCACCTCTACCCGCCAGCCAGACCCCAGCCAAGGCCACCCTTGGGTGGGACATCTTGCCTGATGGCAGCAGCAAGCCCATCTACAGCAAGCGGACTGGCATTTGGTCTCCAAGAAGCAGTCTGGGGTGTGGGGTGCCCAACGCCCTGACTCAGTGTCTCTCTCATGCTTCTGTACACCTTAATGTCCTCACTGAGAATCACAGTGACCTGTGCCCTTTGGCCCACAGCAATGCTTGTGACAGAACAGAGGAATCCTGGCCCTGGCCCTGTCCTTTGGCCCCCTCTCAGTTCAGGAAAACCTGGTTACAAGAAACCCCAAGGAAGGAGGACTCAGAACAAAGGCACAAAGCCTCCACTTGATCCTCTCGCCCTCTGGTTCTCGCCTTATTACTCTGCTGGTTCAGAGACTATGGAACTGGCCTTTCTTCCCCAGCTGGTCTCACTTCAAACACTGCCCCCCTGCCCCAACCCAAAAGCCCTCTAACCATGAGGAAAACAGCTACACTGAGTGCAAGGCCATTCGACAAGATACAGCCAGTAAAAACATGACCACCCAACGGCCAACCTGTCTTCTCCCTAGCCAGCTCCCACCTGGAGGCCCAAGGACAGGGCATCCTGGGGTGGAAGATGTGGCCTGCCTGCTCTAAGGAGGGGCCCACAGCCAGGAAATCCCCAGCCAGGAAGCCCAGCAGAGCAGGGTATGCTTTGCCCCTGAGAGGTAACCCAGGCCAGAGCAAGTGTTAGGTCCCAAAGGCAGCACAGATGGCAGGAGGAAGGACCTTCTGTGTTGGGCACCTATTGTTTCTTTCTTCCTTAAAAAAAATGCTATTATTGCTACAATATTATTTTTCAGCTAATAAAATGAACAAAAGCTGTATTATGGCTGTTATTGTTCAAATAACTTTTCATGGTAAATGATTACTCTCTCTTCCTTGAGATGCACTTATCTGAGGGGAAGGTCATTGAAAAAGCATGTGACTTTGCAATCTCCAAAACAAACCCTGCTAGCCTCCACCCATCTGCCTGCCCCATGCTCCAGTTTTCCTGGCCAAAATCCCCAAGGCGCTGCTTATCTGGGCTTCCAACGTCCCTGGGCAACCCGAGCAGCTGCAGCCTGGCCCTGAGGAGGCCCTGGCTGTGCCCATCCTCTGGCTGCTCTCCTTCCCAGCCTTCCTGAAGAACTCTTCCCCCACTGCCTTCCGTCATGCCTAGCCCTGATGTCAGCCACAGTGGCCATGAGGGAAGGGCTTGGTGGGTCCCTGGGAGTGTGGAGATCAGCGTGACTTGCACCTGCTCCTCTCCTCGTTTCATGCTGTGGCTCCCCAGAGCCTCCTCCAGCATCCCCAGCACAGCTCCAGCCCCCACTCCAGCCTGCCCTGCCCTGCCCAGCTCACCTGGATAGTCCAGCTGGACATGCGAGGCCTTCTCAGGGGCGGAGAACTCAAGACCATGGCTTAGGGACTCTTTGGAGAGTGTCTGCCCATCAGTCAGGGAGCTGGCGGGAGGGGGTGGGGGACATTCATTAGAACATGGTGCATGGCCTGGGCTCCAGACTCTAGCCCAGCACATGCTTCAGCACCCCCAGGGGCCATCCATAGAGAGTCCCAGTGGGGGCCAGAGGATGAGACCTCAGGCCTTGCAGGGGTTAACACTGCTCCCTCCACCCCAGCCTCCCCACCACAGGCTCTAAGGGCTCAGTAGAAAAAAGAAGCCAAGTCCCACTCTGTTCTAACTTGCTGTGTGATTCTGAGCAAAATCATGCCTCTGAGTCTCAGTGTCCCCATCTAGACAAGGAAAGTTTGGAGGCTGGCACTGGGGATTCTGAGCCCCACCCCAGGAGACTGCAGGATTTTGGGATTGGGAAGAGCCCCTCTCTTCTCCCTCACTCCCCATACCCACTAGTCCTTGGCCATGTTAGAAACTGAGTGGAGCTGAGGACATTCCTGAGATTCTCAGGGGTCCTAAGCAGGGCTCCAAATCAAGACCCCACCTCCTCCACGGTGCTGTGGGTGCACCCCGTGTCTGTTCACCCCATGGAGGGAGCAGGCATGGACCCGGGGGGCCCGGGGCCAGTGGTGTTCACCTTTGCTCCTGGCCCACATCCCTTTTGCCTTCCAGGCATGGAGACCCTGGATAAAGGGTTTCCTGTCTCAGCCAGCACAGCTCAGGGCTAATGGACTTCCACTATCATCTCAGCCTCGCTGTCCCTTAGTGTTAACCTGGCTACACCTCTACTTCCTGGGTGGGTGAGCAGGTAAATTTCGGTACACACCTCAGGACTGCAAGTTTGCTCAACTCCTGGGGCATGTGACAAAGTTATCACCTATGTAATCAGAGCCCCCTGGACTTGTGCAGTGGGCAACTTGTACAACTCTGAGACTATGTCTCTGGCTCCAGGGAGTCCCACATGTCCGTCAGGGTGGGATTAACCCCGTCCCTGACCAGTTCCCAGAAATCTGGGCCAATTACCTGCTTTGTACATTCGGCCTTACTCCTTGTTGGTACTGCAGGTGCAAACTAAGTTTTCGAACACACCCAGGCCCACCTGTCAGCAGTCTGCTTAAGAACCTGAGATAGGTTTTGAAGCAAAAGACATCAGGAGGTTATCAGGGAGGGGGCAGGGAGAAGGGGGAGGAGTGGGAAGAGTGGAGGACTGAGCTGGCCCCCTTGTTGGGACGTTTGGGAGCCAGGCCAGGGCCACAGGGCTGCAGAAGCCCTTCTGTTGTTATGACAACCTGTTCCAGAGATGACAAGATGATAACACGTGTTTCTGGTGAGGCCACTGGCCTGGGCAGAAGGAGGCAGAGTTTTCTGAGTGCTGTGGACTGGACCATCTGGTACCTTTTCTACTTTCCTGAGTTGTCAGGTAGAAGCTGTCCCCACTCAGGGACAAAGAACACTGTAATGTTAACAAACAGCCTTGGAGCTCTGGATAACGGCTGGGTGAATGCTGGGTCAGCTCACGACCACGAGGCTCAAGGTCGCCCACTGAGCTTCCAGGGAAGGGACTGAGGACTTATTTAATGCCTTTGCTCTGTCTCAGCCTGTGTCTTCAAAAGATGGGGCCCAACAGCAGGATGAACCCTGTGCTTAGAGCTGATTGGCCTTTGAAATCTCCAGCTGGTGAGCCACCCCCAAATTAGCAGAGGCTATAATCTCCCACCATTACCATGTAGCTGCCTCCTCACAAACAAGTCTGTTTTGAAATCCTCACTATTAAAGATACAGGCCGCATTTCTCCCACCTGATTGAATTTGTGTAAACTGATTCTGGTTTTAAAATAGCTAAACAAAGAGTAAATGAAAAGACAGCCACCTAAGGAAGCCAAGGATGATCACAGCCTTGGGTCTACGGGGGTTGAGGCTGGCGGAAGTGCCTCTGTCCAGGGGCCTCTTCCCCCGTGTCCGGTACCCACTGCAATGGACAATGATCTTGTCCAGCTACCTCGTTCTGCCTTTTCCCTCCCTCTATCCAGTGAGACGGTGGACCCTTGTCCTCCGCCACTCCTTGATGTGACAGCGACTCCTCACTTGTCCTCAGGCCGGGCCCAGAAAGGATCTTATTCAACATTGTGTGCATAGAGAACTTGGGGTGCCCAATGAAGAGAAAGTTGAAACTTAATTTTCCAAAAAAATTAAGCATACTCTCCCTGCTAGGAGTCTTGAGATGAAGTCCCCTCTGCATCCCCACCCCCCACCACCCCGAGCACTGGGGATTGAACCCAGGGCTGCTTAACCACTGAGCCACATCCCCAGCCACTTTTTAATTTTTGTTTGAGACAGGGTTTCACTGAGTTGCTTAGGGCCTCACTAAATTGCTGAAGCTGGCTTTGGGTCCTTTTGCCTCAGTTTCCCGAATCACTGGGGTTATAGGCATGTGCCACCGTGCCCAGTGAGATGGAGGCCTTTGGAGGAGATGTCATCTGAATTAGACTGTGCCAACCCTCCCTGAAACTCTTCTGCTTACTCGGGTTTCCAGCCAGTAACTGACTTCCAGACTTGCAACGCAGAAGTGGGTCAAACTGCATCTCACCTGGAGCCTAGAACCGTCCCCTCCCCTGCATGGTAGCTGCCTTCTGCTTCCCTTATTGCTGTTGGCAGAGGCTGGTTATTCTTTTTCTATTTCTCTTAGTTTTTAATCTTTTCTGACAGTTCTAGTGGTCACTTCTTGCCACTGTGGCTGCGCTGGCTTCTAGCAACTCAAATCCCAACCACCTGCGCAAAATAGGAAATGGAGGCGAAGGTTGTTAGGATCGTCGGTGAAATCGGAGGAGAGGTTCTGAAGTGGAACCTGTCAGGTTTTGCTCAAAGCCCCATTTTCTTTTGACTCCTTAAAAGCATTTTGGTTCCTTCTGATTCTTGCTGCTATTCCCAGGGCAGCTGGCTGGTAAATAGCCCCAGCAGGCAAGGTGACATTACTGTCTTCGTGATCATAATGAGGCTGTCGAAGGAAGGTGATTAACATTTTATTCCTGTCATTCTGGAAAATCACACCCTCCTGGAATGCAGTGCTTCAGAAGTTGGCAGGTGTCCCAGAGGAAGAAGCCACCTAATGTAATAAAGTGACAAGAATGGTGGGAGAAGGGCCTGAGGAGGCTGACTTGCTTCTGGGTGGGTTTTTGGAATCCCAGGAGGGAGAAGGAGACCCTGAGAGGCAGGTGAAGGCTTCCTTTCACCTTGGTGAGGACGCGGATCTGCACTCACTCTTGATTCGCATGTGTGCGCCACGAGCCCATCAGCTCGCTCTCACAGAAACAACGAACAAAACCCAACTTCATCAGCACCTCCCCAGTGGCACCGGCAGCAAAACATAGAGACAAGTTTGAGCAAATGCGTGTGAAGTGTGTGGAGGACAGCGTGGGAGACCCCACACATCACCTTTCTCCTTCCTGTCTCTTCATCTTGTCTTGCCAGCGGAGCTCATAGTAGCTATTTGGACTCACAACTTCTCTTTCAATGCCTCCTTCAGGAAGCCCTCCCAGATTTCCCCCAATACCCTCTCACTCCCATGACCCTTAGACGCTCAGGTTTGGGCTTTGAAGCTCCTAGGAGCAGAGATCATTCTCGACTATGCTCTGTCCTCTGGCCATGAGTACTCAGTGTTGGAGTTCTGTATTTATCCCTACCCCTTCTCAAACTGTCACTCTGTGTGACATGTGAATCAGGGAGAGCCCCTACGGATGAGGACCCATTTCTTATTTGTTACCCTTTCTTCCCCTTCAGTCCTCAGCAGCCATGCCACTACTCTGTATGTGATAGGTGCTCAATAAATATTTTCTTGGAACAACCTGGATTGAGGTTCACCAGAGTCTGTCTGCCTGGGTTCAACTCACTTTATTAGCTGTGTGACTATAGCCAAGTCACTGCACCTCTCTGAGCCTCAGTTTTTTAACTATATCTCACGCTACTCTGAGGAGAAGGAATGGAAAGTAAAGGTGTTTACCGCACAGTCCACTCTCATTGGTGCTCACACATGGGTCTTTTTGAGGGTTTAAAAACCCCAGATCCTAGTCTGGAGATCCTTCTGCTATGCCAAACCCTCCTCCCGGGAGACAGCGTGGGGGACAGGGGTGGGAGGGAGGAGGGATTCTTGTTCCTTACACAGTCCTCAGGATGGAGCTGGCAGACCTGAGCAGAAGCACCTCTGGCATGGTCTCCGTGGGGCAGCTGCACCCCTCAAGCTCACCCGGGGAGAGAGCGAGAACCTCAGAGAGCGTGTCCCGGCGTCCCCCCAGGGAGAGCCGCAGCAGCCCCAGAGAGGCCCAGCTCCACCAAATCGCCCTGCAATAGAGACACAGCATGAGTCACAGCCCGAGGCCTGGCTGGGCAAGGGGCACCTGCCCTCCTTTCGGGGCATGACTCATCGCTCCTGGGGCTGGGCACCTGACTGCAGTTTACTGCCTCATAAGCCCACAGGTTTGTAGGATCAGATCGAGAATAACACACACCTCCCAGGAGGTGGCTGCCTTGGGGCTCTGGTCTTGCTGTTCCCCTGGGCCAGTCACTCACTCATAAATCAAATTTCCAGGTCTCCTGATTTGCAAAGGCTTCCGATTGCCATTTGCTACCTTCCCTGTTACTCTTACCGCTTTGCTCAGGGGGCAGAGTGAACCTGTTTACCAGAAGGCTGAAAAATGTTCTCCATGGAAGAAGAACCTCCCCTGCTCTAAGACCCAAACAAAGAGAAGGGCGCTCCCGGAGCCACAGCTCTCTGCAAAGCTGATTTCACCCTGGCCTCCCTGTCACCTGGCACGGCGGACTTCAGGTGCCCCACCACCTGCTGCTTCCTTTCTGTCTGGCTGGACTTCCTCACCTCCAAGATCGGGCCTCTGGCGGCTCTCTCCTGATTCCTGGCTTGCAGACCCCACAGAAGACTCAGGGCAGGCGCGGAGTAGGAGGGTTTGGCTGCCGCGAGGTGTTCACCTTCCTCTTTTTTTGAGGCTGGCAGGTACGAGGCTCAGCATCCCCTTTGCTCCTACAGCTAAGCCATGGTAAGTCTGGGAGCAGGGTGCTGTGGTGCCTCAGGTTCCAGGTGATGCGGCAGCGGGGCTGGGCATGAGTGGGGACCCGCCCCAGCCCGCCCTGAGGCTGCCATCAAGGTGTGGCCCCAGATACCTCTGACCCACATGGCACAGGTCCCAGCTGCCCACCTGTGTGACTCTTACATAAGAGAGGCGGGAAGCAGGACAGGGACCTGCCAGTACGGGTAGGAGAGGCAATTTAATGGCTGCCATCCCGGGCAGAGTCTTCGGAGAAATTGCTCCTGCTCCTGGGCCATCCACCTGGGAGCCAGCCCGGGCCTCTGGGGCTGGTTGGGAAGCTTGACATCTTGTGCACATACCATCTTTGCTTTTCTTTATCAAATACACACACCAGGTCAGATGTTGGCTCCTTGCGTCCTCTCCAGGCTCCGCACTGTAGGTTTTGTTATAGTTCCATTTTCTTTTTTCTTTCTTTCTCTTTCATTCATTCTTTCTTTCTTTTTCTTTACCAGGTATTGAACCCAGGGGTGCTTAACCACTGAGCCACATCTCCAGTCATTTTTATATTTTATTTTGAGACAGGGTCTCACTAAGTTGCTTAGGGCTTTACGAAGTTGCTGAGGCTGGCTTTGAATTTGCGATCCTCCTGCCTCAGCCTCCCGAGCTGCTGGGATCACAGGCATGTGTCCAGCCAGTAGTCCATTTTCCAGATGAAGCAATGGAGGCCCAGAGAGCTCTAGAATTGTTCAGTGTTGCACAGTCAGCAAGAGATAGAGCCGGCATTTTAAACCCACGTCTCCATCACTGGGTCTGAAGCCAAGAAGACATACACTATCTTTACCCATGGTTTATTTTTTGTGTCGTAAAATTCAGTCAACTACTTCATCTTGCCTCACCTATGATAACAAAGGTCCCCGCACCTTGCTCTTGGCCTGCTAATGCCCTCTCCACTTTCTTATCCACTCCCAAGACTAGGAGGATTGTGGCAGCAGCCGGTCCTTTCCAGTACTTTCTAAAACTAGGGCCCCTACTCCTGGGAGAGACCTTGTCACTCACCCTGTGACCTTGCCTTCCCCTCCCCCACCCCTGGGTTGTCCTAGTGTTTGACCCCTGTCTCCCTGGGCTCATCTACCTGTCTGTCGTTAATTATCACCTGGGAGATAGAACTCCAATCCCACACTCCTCTAGGGTGAGTGGGGGTTGGACGAGGTGAGAATGGTGTTCAGGGGAAATTTCAAGCCCTAATTTTAGGACCAAGGGGCAGGGCATTATTTGAAGGCCCTGGTAGATGACCCCAAGATTGCTACATGAAGCTGGTAGGTCAATGCCAGCACCCCTTCTTCAAGGGAATTGGCCCTTTACCAAATTCTAATCCCATGGAGGTCTCACTCCTCAGTGATCCCTATCTGCTGCCACCTTGGGACACCCTGACTCTTCCACTCTGAGCTCTGATGGGTTAGGAGCCCCTTTGAGGACCTGCTGGAAGCCCAGTGCTGGTCCCCATCCCTGCTCCTCTGTACTCAGAGGCTTTCTTCCTGCTTCAGGTTCCCGTGGGGCTTTGGAAGCCCAAGCTATATTAATAGCACCCACACCCTCACAGGCCACCTGGAATGCAGACTTCTCCCCTGTCCTGGAGAGCTCAAACTGGAATTGTTCCTCCTTCTTAGCTCTCTCTCTCTCTCTCTCTCTCTTTTTAAGAGAGAGGGACAGTGAGAGAGAGAGAGACAGAGAAAGGGAGAAACAACTTTATTTAGTTTTTCACGTGGCCTTAGTTGCTCCAACGCTTAGTTGTGTACATGGTGCTGGGGTTTGAACCGGGGTCCTGGTGCTTGCCAGGCAAGTGCAGAAACTGCTGAGCCACTGCTCCGGCCCCCTCCTCAGCTCTCTTGCTGAGAGCTTAGCAGTGGTGTTCATGATTGGCTTGTCACAGGTGAGGACTGAAAGTAGAAATGTGCCCTTTTCGAGGTTAGCAAGAACCCCATACCCAAATTCTCAGTCCCCTGGATGGCTTGATGGCCACTGTGGATGTAGTTTCCAAATGGATGAAGTTTGGAAATCTTAATAGTTGGAAAGCCAGCACATGGCTCTTAGGGAGCCAGGAGGCCTAGGAAATAGGTAATTCCCCTTCTGTCTCCTTGCAGAACCCACCAGTTGGCCTGCCCTGACAGACTTTCTACTTCTTCAGGACCCTCCTTCTCTGGGAAGGACCCTAGCTCTTGTGCTTCTTCCTGGAGCTGCCCTGACTGATCACCTCCCAGGACACTTCTAACATTGAGAGACTGGGTACTACTTTGTAAAACATAACTATCGGGGCTGGAGTGGTGGCTTGGTGGTCACTATGCATGTGCAAGGACACAGGTTTGAACCCCAGCACCACGTATGCAACAAAGTGTTGGAGCAACAAAAGCCACATGAAAAGTTAAATAAAATTGATTCTCTCTCCCCCTCCTCTCTCTCCCTGTCCCTCTCTCAAAAAAAAAAAAAACAAAAACATAATTATCTGCTATGAAATAAAAATATTAATTAAGTTCTTGTTCCCCAACTTGGAAATGATCTCTTCCTGCCCCAATGACCGACAGTTTCCTAAGAATCTTCCTTAACTAAAATGAATATTGATTTAGTGCTTCCTAAAAGAAGGGTAGAGAGCTAACTGGCTGTGGCTTCCAGATGATGGAATCGAAGGTCAGTTAACAACAATGTATTCAAGGTCACTGAAGGATCACCAGTTTCAGGCTTGGGGATGAGACACAATGGTGTTAAAGGGAGACAGTTGACAAGAGGTGAATGTCAATTACTTCATGTGAATCCATGGGGCAGTGAGGGAGGCTGGAGAGAGACCAGGAGCCAAGGCTCATAGGGTCTGAGCCACGGGCTGAAGCAGAGATCTTCTGGGATGGGTGATCTCTCAGAAAGAGTCAGGGTAGGGCAGGAGTGGTCCCTGACATCTTCCCCAGGTCTACCAGAAGGACCTGAGGAAGGACTTTGGGGTCCTTGGCCAACTGATGTCTTCATAAGAGTGTTTACTAAGAAGCCTCACCCTCCAGAGGCTCACCCAGCTTCACCTAGGCTCCTGCTTTGGTGGGTGGAGCAGTCCAGCTAGACAGCTCACTTTTAACCCACTTGGCAGTGCCTGGTGGTTCCTGCCCTGTCAAGTCAAATACCACAGCCTGCTTTAAGGAAATAAATGTGTCATTCATCAAGTGCTACTACAAAGCCCCAAAACAGTCAGCAAGCAGTGAGATCAGACCCAAGACAAAGTTCTCTGGGCACTGGGATTTCCGGATTCTAGCTCAGACTCTGATTCAGTCATGTAACCTTGAGCAAGTCCCTGCTCCTCTCTGGGACTCCGTTTCCTCAGACGTCAGAAACAAAGGGCCTTACAGTTTTCTGTCTGTGACTGATGGTTTAGGGGCCTGTCACATCAAACAGGGACAAAGCTGTAAGGTTGTGGGTTGCTGCAATTCCAGGCTTAAAGGGGCAGGAGAAACTAGGCTGGAATAATAATAGCACTAGCTGGTAGCTAACATGCACCCTGCACTCACTAGGTTCTGGGCAATGTTCTATGCACCTTGCATGTCTAATGACACTTCTGACTCTCACAATAGCTCAGCAAAGTGCTACCACTCTCTCTACTTTATACGTGAGGAAATTAAAGTACAGATGATGGAAATAGCCCAACGTCTTTTGCTTAGCAGAATCAGGATGCAAACCCAGGCAAGTGGACTCCAGAGCTTATTCTCTTAACTAAATATCTATTCCCAAGAGCCCTCAGGCCTATGTGGTGGTACGAGACAGGGCAGGAAAAAGGAGCTGGGAATCATAAGAGGGAGGCATCTCAGGGTACTCTGAAGTCCTGCTTCCAACCACTCATCATCAGACTCCCTTATCACACTCTCCCCCATCAAGTGTTTTGGAAAATGTTGTGTAAAGTCAAAGTGCATGCATTAAATCATAATTAAGTCATTCTGTTGTGTCGTATTGATGACAGATACAGATAACTGCCAGCTGGTGCATTTGATCATCAGAGGGAAGGCAGTGTGAAGCTGAGAGTTGACACAATTCCAGCTCAAAGCAAAGGTGACTGGAAAATCATCGTCTGCCCATCACTTTCGGTGTGTATCTGAAACAACACAATGTAGCTTCAGGCATGTTCCTTTTCCTGTTAGGGCCTCAGTTAACCCATCAGGAAAGTCGGGGGTAGGAGAAAAGCCTCTAACTCCCAGCTCTGAGCACAGGTGATTCTCCACGTTTCTTCCAGGAAGATGAGAGGAAGGAAGGACACTGCCAGTTGCTCAGGCTTCAGAGGAACCTCATGGTGCAGGGTGGGGTGAGGCGTTGGTCACTGTGCCCCTGCAGTGTGCTCACGCTGCCCTGGAGCAGCCCGTGGTGTAAAGAGGAGAGATGGAAAAGGAAGACCCATCCATGGTCTGTGCACATGAGAGGCATCTCTGAACAGGCAGGTGAGGGTGGTAATTTCGCTCTTTAAAAATGGAGAACTCACATTTACTGAGCCCTTATATGTGCTGGCACTATTCCAATCATTTTACTCAGATTGATCACTTGGTTGTCTCAATCCCTGTCAGGGAGGCACTAATTTATGATCCCCACTTTGTGAGGGAACTGAGGCATAGCGAGGAATGGAGTGCAGAGCTACAGGTTACGCCTCTGGTAATGAGGATGGCTGGGCTTCAAATTCAGCGAAGCTGACTCCGGATTTCACGTTCTTAAACACAATTGGCACTGCCTACACTGAGGCTCTGTGGGGCCCCTGACACCTCTCCACAAACCTCAGCAACATGGAATTTCCTAGGAACCACTGACTCAGAAAGGTGGAACACTATGGCTAGGTGCATTTTTGGGGGGAGGACGGTACCGGTTATTGAACCCAGGAGTGCTTTACCTTAACTACATCCCCAGTTCTTTTTCTTTTTTCTTTTTCTTTTTTATTTTGAGACAGGGTGTCACTGAGTTGTTGAGGGTCTTGCTACATTCCTGAGGCTGGCCTCAAACCTGCAATCCTCCTGCAACAGCCTCCTGAGTTGCTGGGATTATAGGCATGCACCACTATTCCCAGCAATGTGCATGTATTTTTAAATTCTTCAAATCAATGTAGTCCTGATATCATTCATGATATCTAGCAAGCAACAACAACAACAACAGCAAAAATGATTAGACACCTGAAAAAATGGGAAACAGTGAACCAGAACTAAGGAAAAAAGCAGCCAACAGAAAGAAGCAAATCTTGCTGACACAGATGTTAGAATAAGCATAAGGACTTTAAAGCAGCTATTAATGCAGGCTTGAGAATTTAAGGAAAAACTAGGCATAGATGAATAGATGGAGAATCTCAACATAAAAAAAGAAAATATAAGAAAAGTATAATCTCTGAAATGAAAAGTTCACCACATGGGCTGGGCTTCAGATTGAAAGCTGAAAAGGTATTAGTGAGATTGAAGACAAAGCAATAGAAGCATCCAGTCTAGGGGCTGGAGCAGTGGCTCAGCAGTTACGGTGCTTGCCTGGCATGCTTGAGGACATGGGTTCGAACCCCAGCACCATGAATACGACGAAGTGTCAGGGCAACTAAAGGCACATGAAAAACTAAATAAAATTGATTCTCTCTTTTTAGCTCTCTCTCACTGTCCCTCTCTTTTTTGTTTTTTAAAAAAACGTATTCAATCTGAAGAGTAGAAAGAAAAAAATTTTTTTAATTAAACAGAACAAAGCATTGCTGAAAGAAATTAAAGATTTTAGGTATTTTTGTGGTACTGAGAACTGAACTGTTATTTTGACTTTTTTTTTCTTCTTTTGTGGTACTGGGGTTTGAATCCAGGGCTAGGTAAGTGCTCTACCACTGAGGTACATCTCCAGTCTTAAATCCAGTTATTTTGAGACAGGGTCTCACAAAGTTGTATATAGCTTGGTCTCAAATTTGCCATCCTCCTGCCTTTCCTTCCTAATTAGCTAGAATTGTAAGCATGTGCCACTGCACCCAGCCTGAAATTTACAAAATTAAATGACTTGAAAGATATCTCAGGACCAAGACAATTAATATTGTTAAGATGGTAACATGCCCAAAATGATCTATCAGTCAACAGAATCTCTATCAAAATCCCAGCTGGTTTTTGCAAAAAATAACAAGCTTGTCTTGAAATTCATATGAAAATTCAAGAGACATAGAATAGCCAAAACAATCTTGAAAAAGAACAGATTTGGAGAATTCATGCCTCTTAATTTCAAAACAAAATGCAAGCCAACCCTAGCCAAAGCAATGAGGTACCAGCATATGGATAGACATATAGATGAATGGAATGGAATTAGAAATGTAGAAATCTGTTCAAATTTACAGTGAATTAACTTTCAACAAGGATAGCAAGACAATCCAATGGAGAAGGAAAGTCTTTTGAATGAACTGGGGCAAGTGAATAACTACCAGCAAAAAGATGAAGTTGGAGTCCTTCCTCACACCATATCCAAAAATTAATTCAAAATGTATCAAAGATTTAAATGTAAGAGCTAAAACTGTAAAAATGTTAAAAGAAAGTCTAAGCATATCTTTGTGACCTTGAGTTAAGCAAAGCCTTCTTAGATATGACACAGAACTACAAGAAACAAAAGAAAAACAAATAAATTAGAGCTCTTCAAAATTAAAACCTTTTGTGCTTCAAAGGGGACCATCAAGAACATGAAAAGTGGGGATGGAGCTTTGGCTCAGCAGTAGCGCTTTTGCCTGCATGCACAAGGACCTGGGTTCAAATCCCAGCACCACATAAACAGCTAAGTGTCAGAAAAGCAAAAACAAGATTGAAAAAAATATATATATTTAATTGATTCTCTCTCACTCTCTTTTAAAAAAAAATGTGAAAAGTTCCAGGTGCCATGGTGCAGGCCCGAAATCCCAGCAACTCAGGAGGCTGAGGGAGGAGGATCACAAGTTCAAGGCCAGCCTGAGAAACTTAGCGAGCGCCTGCCTCAAAATAAAAAAATAAAAAGGGCTAGGGATGTAGCTTGTTGAAGAGTGTCTCTGGGTTCAATCCCTAGTAACGTGCGTGTGTGTGCGCGCACACACACCAAGAAAAGTTAACCAAGAAGCTGGGTATGGTGGTGCGTGCATGTAATCCCAGCAACTCAGGAGGCTGAGGCAGGAGGATTGCAAGTTCAAAGCCAGCCTTGGTAATTTATCAAGGCCCTAAGCAACTTAGTCTCAAAATAAAAAAATGAAAATGGGATGGGGATGTAACCCAGTAGTTAAGTGACCCTGGGTTCAATTCCTGGTACCAAAAAACAAAAACGAACAAGCAAACAAAAAAGTTAACCAAGAAAATATTTGCAAAGTGGGTATGTGATAAGGGAATGGTGTTTAGAATTCATAAGAACACTTACAACTCAGTAATAAAAAGACAAATAATCCACTTAAAACTGGGGAAAGGATTTGAATAGACACTTCTCCCAGATATTCAAAGAGACAACAAGCACTTTAAAAACTGCTCAACATCATCAGCCATCAGGAAATAATAAATTGAAACTGCGACGAGACACTGCACACCTGCTAGGAGTGCTGTAATTAATAGATAATAAATAGTGTTGGCAAAGGTGTGGAGAAATTGGAAGCTTCATATACTGCTAGTAGGAGTGCAGCTGCTTGGGAAAACAATCTCTCAGTTCCTCAAAAGGTTATGCCCAGAATTGCTGTGTGGCCCACCAGGTTGACTCCTAGGTATATACCGAGAAAAATGAAAACAGATGTCTAATAATACTGTTCGTAGCAGCATTAGTTATAATAGCCCAAACATGAAAACAACCCAAGTGTCCATCAACTGATGAATGGGTAAACAAAATGTGGTATATAATGGAATATTAACCAGCTATAAAATAAATGAAGTACTGATACATCAACATGGGTGAGCTGGGAAAATATTATGCTAAGCGAAAGAAGTCAGCCACAATAGATCATATTACATCAGTCCATTTAAATGAAATGTCTGGAATAGGTAACTCTGTAGAGATAAAATGTAAAGCCAGGCATAGTGGCACATGCCTGTAATCTCAGCTACTTGGGAGGCTGAGGCAGGAAGAGCACAAGTTCAAGTCCAGCCTGGGCACCTTAGTGAGATCCTCTCTCAAAATTCAATAAATGAGGGGCTGGAGCGGTGGCTCAGCGGTTTCAGCACTTGCCTGGCAAGCACGAGGACCCGGGTTCAAACCCCAGCACTACGTACACAACAAGTGTTGGAGCAACTAAGGCCATGTGAAAAACTAAATAAAATTGTTTCTCTCTTTCTCTGTCTCTCTCACTGTCCCTCTCTCTTTAAAAAAAAAAATTCAATAAATGAATAAATAAATAAGAAGAATCGGGAGTGTGGGTTGTGGTAGAGTGCCCTTGGGTTCAATCCCCAGCATAGAAAAAAATGCAAATTAATAGTTTCCTAGGGTGGGGAGATTGAGGGGAAATGGGAAGTGATTGCTAATGGCTATAGGGTCTCTTTAGAGGTTGATGAAAATATCCTAAACTTGTTTGGGGTGTAGCTCAGTGGCAGAGTGTTTGCCTAGTATGTTGTATAAGGCTCTGGGTTCAATCTCTAGCAATACAAAATAAAATAAAATTGGTTGCAGAGATGGTTGGGCAACTTTGCAAATATACTAAAAATATTAAATTGAACACTTTAAGTGAGTGAATTTTATGTGTGACTTACATCTCAATAAACTGTTATATTTTTTAAAAATGTACAGAGCCACAGTGACCTATGAGACTATATTAAATGGTTTAATATATATTTAATTGAAGTCTCTAAAAAGAGGAAAGAGAATGAGCAGGAAAAAAATTGAAGAAATGTCTAATTTTTTTTCAAGTTTGATGAAAAACATCAAACCTACAAAGTACACTGAAAAAATCTAGAAATTACAGAAGAAGATCACTGAACATCAGCTGGATTTTTTTAAAACAGGAAAAGAAAACCACACTTAAATTCATCATATTCAAACTGTTGGAAATTAAAGATAAAGGTAATATTTTAAAAGCAAGCAAAGCAGGGGAGAGTGGAGTGGGAAGGGTTGGGGAGGACACATTACATAAAAGGAAGCAATGTTAGAAATGAAAATGACTTTTCATGATTCACAGTTGGAGACCCAAAGATATTGGAACATTATTTTATTTATTTATTTCTGATACCAGGGTTTGGACCCAGGGGCGCTTGACCACAGCATCCTCAGTGCTTTTTATTTTTTTATTTTTGAGATAGGGTGTCAACTAAGTTGCTGAGGTTAGCCTTGTACTGGGAATCCTCCTGCCTCAACCTCCCAAGTTGCTGGGATGGCATGTGACACCATGCCCAGCTGGAGCAGTAGATTTTAAATTGCTAAAATAAATGAATTCAAGACAAAATTCTTTCCCAGTGAATATATCCTTCAAAAACTAGGTGAAATAATGGCATTTTCATTTAAACAAAAAATAGGAGGAGCTGTCGCTAGGAAATTGCAGTGAAATCATGTCTATAAATTCTTTGACACTTCTTCCACCAATAGGTGGATTCTAATTCCCCTGTCTTGAATATGTACTGGCTTAATGACTGGATTCATTTTTTTTTCTTTCTCTCTCTCTCTCCTCAGAACTGAGAATTAAACCTAGGGGTGCTCTACGACTGAGCTACATCCCCAGCTCTTTACATTTATTTACTTAATTTTTTGAGACAGGGTTTCACTAAGTTTCCCAGGCTGGCCTTGAACTTGTGATCCTCCTGTCTCAGTGTCCTGAGTAGCTGGGATTTCAGGTGCATACCACCATACCTAGCCAAGACTGGTTTCTAACAAATACAATGTGAGAGAAGTAACACTACGTGATTTCCAAGGCTACTCATAAAAAGTGATGCATGTTTCCTCCTGACTCTCTTAGAACACAGGGTTTTGGTCAGAAGTCTAGCCACTTGGAAGGCATGATGTCGGAGATCATATGGAGAAACCATATAGAAACAGAGATGTCAAAGAGCCCCAGCTGGTCCAATTCTCAGTTTACTGAATCTTTCCAACTCAGGCACCAGCTGTGTGAGTAAGGTGGCCCTAGTCCCATCCCCTGCTGCCATGTTGGAAGGACTCAAGCAGCTTATGGAGAGGCCACTGGCAAAGAACTAAAGTATCCAGTCATCAGCCAGTAAAGTAAAAGAAAATGAACTCCAGTGTATCTGTATCCTAATCTCTGGGAGCCTATGAATATGACCTTATATGTGGGAGAAGATAGAATTTTGCAGATGTGATTAAGGATCTCAAGGCAGAAAGTTTATCTTATATTATCCAAGTGGGCCCTAAATGCGGTCACAAGTATTCTTGCAAGAAGGTGGCAGGAGGGGTTGGTAGAATGGACTACCGAAACGCTTGACGATATGGATGAATCTCACACACTGAGTGGAAGGAGCCCGACACAGAAGAGCACATATCTCTATAATCCCATTCATGTGATATTTGAGAACAACCAGGACAGTGGCTACTTATGGGAGAGTGGGGTAGACAGGAAGAAACTTTTTGGAATGGTCAAAATGTTCCATATTCTAATTACATTCTTGATTACATGGATGTATACATGACTCAAAAGTCATCAAATTATACCCTTAATATCTGTACAATTCACTACATAAACATTGAACTCCATTAATAAAAATTCAATAACCAATACACTCTGTAAATGGGCTGAGTCTGAGCAAGGCCCCAGAAGTCCTTCATGTGGTCATGACCTTTACCATTTCCTAAACACCTTCCCAGTCCTGGAGTATTCTTCACAGCCTCCTTCAAACCCAGTGTGAGACAGAACTTCCTCCCACCATCCCTGTCCCCAGATGAAACTGTCTTTTGCAGGGATGGAAAGGTAAGGTAGTAAGCTCCCCTTCCCTGGAGGTATTCAAGTCAGAGTAGATTGGTAATAATGGGGGTGTTGTAAAACAGTGAGTTGGACTTTGTGTCCTAAAAAAACCCCACTAGCCTGGAGTCTGCAACTCAGAGGGGCTTGCCTTGGGACGAGGTGCTTAGGCCCCAGGTTCTGGATTCCAGCAAACTTGGATTCTGTCACCCCTGGATAACAACTGGGCAGCCCTGCAAGGACCTGGAGCTGGCCTGAGCTGGTGGGTACCCTGAAGACATGCAGGTCAGTATTCAGACCTGTGGGACCAAGGCTAGTTTGCCCCAGCCACTCTGACTTCCCAGATGTGCCCAGTCCTTTATTCTGGTGCTCTGGACACCAGCATCTTGCTTTCCTATGGCTCTTATGTAATCCCAAATCTATTCTGTCCCACTGGCCTTTTAGTTTCTTTCTTTCTCTCTCTCTTTTGCATTTTCAAAATTTATTTATTTATTTAGGTACCGGGGATTGAACCCAGAGGCATTTAACCACTGAGCCACATCCCCAGTCCTTTTTATTTTTTAATTTGAGACAGGGTCTCACTATGTTGCTTAGGGTCTCACTAAGTTGCTGAGGCTGGCCTTGATCTTGCTAGCCTCCTGCCTCAGCCTCTGGAGCCAGGTGGATTATAGGCATGCTCCACCACACCCAGCTAGAATGGCTTTTTTTTTTTTTTTTAAGAGAGAGAGGGACAATGAGAGAGAGAAAGAGAGAATCGATTTTATTTAGTTTTTTATGTGGCCTTCGTGGCTCTGACACTTTGGTGCATGGTGCGAGGGTTCGAACCCACATCCTCACACATGCCAGGCAAGCACCATAACCACCAAGCCACCACTCCAACCCCTAGAATGGCCTTTTAGTTTC